>JBBDHG010000055.1:285000-315000 GCA_037951165.1 Lophius americanus
TTGACTATTAATACTAACATGTTTGAGAGTTTAAAATCAAAAACCTCAAAAAAATAAACGAGACAAACATCATGAAGAACCAGGAAGTAGAAATAAAATCAAAAGGAATGGAAACAGAAAAAAAATTGATTCTTTATTTTGAAGAGATAAAAATATACTGTATATTAATAGACTATAAAAGAATTTTTGTCTCAGAGGAGGAGCACTGAAGTATTTATACCCTATATTTTACAAACCATAGAACATTATTTACATTCAATAATAGACACCTCCCCTGCAGTTAGACTCACTCCAGGTTCATACAGTCAAACAGTCCAGGTTCATACAGTCAAACAGTCCAGGTTTATACAGTGAAACAGTCCAGGTTTATACGGTAAAACAGTCCAGGTTTATACAGTGAAACAGTCCAGGTTCACACAGTCAAACAGTCCAGGTTCATACAGTCAAACAGTCCAGGTTTATACGGTAAAACAGTCCAGGTTCATACTGTCAAACAGTCCAGGTTCATACAGTCAAACAGTCCAGGTTTATACAGTGAAACAGTCCAGGTTCATACAGTGAAACAGTCCAGGTTTATACAGTGAAACAGTCCAGGTTTATACGGTAAAACAGTCCAGGTTTATACAGTAAAACAGTCCAGGTTCACACAGTCAAACAGTCCAGGTTCATACAGTGAAACAGTCCAGGTTTATACGGTAAAATTGTCCAGGTTCACACAGTGAAACAGTCCAGGTTCATACAGTGAAACAGTCCAGGTTCATACAGTGAAACAGTCCAGGTTTATACAGTGAAACAGTCCAGGTTTATACAGTGAAACAGTCCAGGTTCATACAGTGAAACAGTCCAGGTTCATACAGTGAAACAGTCCAGGTTCATACGGTAAAACAGTCCAGGTTCATACAGTGAAACAGTCCAGGTTTATACAGTGAAACAGTCCAGGTTCATACAGTGAAACAGTCCAGGTTCATACAGTGAAACAGTCCAGGTTCATACAGTGAAACAGTCCAGGTTCATCCGTTGAGACATTCCAGGTTCATACAGTGAAACAGTCCAGGTTCATACAGTGAAACAGTCCAGGTTTATACAGTGAAACAGTCCAGGTTTATACAGTGAAACAGTCCAGGTTCATACAGTGAAACAGTCCAGGTTCATACAGTGAAACAGTCCAGGTTCATACGGTAAAACAGTCCAGGTTCATACAGTGAAACAGTCCAGGTTTATACAGTGAAACAGTCCAGGTTCATACAGTGAAACAGTCCAGGTTCATACAGTGAAACAGTCCAGGTTCATACAGTGAAACAGTCCAGGTTCATACAGTGAAACAGTCCAGGTTCATACAGTGAAACAGTCCAGGTTCATACGGTAAAACAGTCCAGGTTCATACAGTGAAACAGTCCAGGTTCATACAGTGAAACAGTCCAGGTTCACACAGTGAAACAGTCCAGGTTCATACAGTGAAACAGTCCAGGTTCATACAGTGAAACAGTCCAGGTTCATCCGTTGAGACATTCCAGGTTCATACGGTGAACCACTGGGTCCTTGAATCCTGACGGACCGGGACCGTGGGTCCTGGTTCCGCTCACAGATCTGCTGTCATCTCCTGATCACTTCTGTTCGGAGTTTCTTTCTTCCTTTTCCTCAAAGACTTGAATGCATCTCGGAATTTCTGCGAGCCAAAACAATACAACAGCGGGTCCAAGCAGCAGTTGACTCCTGCCAGAACCAAGGAGATGTAATAGGCCGTCTCAATCCGCTTGAGGATTAAGCACTGTTTGGGGTAATACTTCTTCAGAACCACTGCCACGGTCCGGACCACGTTCAGAGGCAGGAAGCAGAGGCTGAAGATCACCAGACACATTCCGATCATCCTCTGGGACTTCACCTTCACCTGCAGACCTACGCTGGAGTTGATGTTGAGGCCGGTCAAGGTGTGGGCCAGCCGGCTGTAGCAGACGGTGGACACGAGCAACGGGAGCAGGAAGCCCAGGATGAAGAGGACGAAGTTGATGACGAAGTAGATGTCCGTCAGTTTGGTCTGATGAATGGACAGGCACTGATCTTTGCCGGCCTTTTCACTCGTAGAAAGCAGGAAAGCGTAGACCAGACCCTGGACCAGCAGCAGAACCCAGATCCCCGCGCACAGGTTCCTGACGAACGTCTTCTTCTTCATGTAGGACTTGCGATTGAAGCGGACCACGGCGCAGTAGCGTTGGACGCTGATGAGCGTGAGGAATATGGTGCTGCCGTAGAAGTGACAGCTGAGCAGGGCGATCTTCACCTTGCACAGGAAGTCACCAAAGGGCCAGTGGTTGTCCATGGTGAAGTACACCGCCAACATGGGGGTCACCGGCGTGGCAATGGCGTCACTGAGGGCCAGGTTGAACTGGAGGGTGGTCCCTGAGGTCCATTTGGGCATCTTGAAGAAGAAGACCCAGATGCTGAAGGTGTTGAGGATGAGGCCCAGGAAGAAGACCAGGCACATGAAAACGGTGATGGACACGTGGATCTCCCCCAGACAGGAGTCATTACTTCTTACCTGGTTCTCCAGGTTCTCCACCTGCCCCATCTTCTTCTTCTGGCCTGCAGGGAAAACAGAATTCCACACTTCAACATGAGCTTCTAGGGTTTGCTCCACCTGGCTGGTGTGGAGAACATAGAGCTGCACCGGGATCAGGTTTCTCTGGTCTCAACAAGCAAGAAAAGCACTTCCTGTTTCTGGTACTGACAGGACAGTACCGTCAAATAGTAAATACTGTAGTTTTAAATGCATAAAAGAGTCAAATCTGTCAGGTAGACAGAAATATATTTTTTACAGTACAGACTTTCTTCATTCTGGTAATTATGCGTTAAAAGCCTTAAAATGACCTCATCAAGAAAAACAAATATATAAAAACCATCTCTGGTGAATAGTTGTTTTTTTGGGGGATCTTACACTGTAAATTTACTGTAACATTACAAATCATTTGGCCAAGCATGTCTGTAACAATTTCAGTTTTTCAAATCAGACTCGTAAAAATGCGGCCCCTCGTCTGTGGAATGCCCTGCCCGACCATCTGAGGGCTCCACAGACGACTGAGACTTTCAAAAAAGCACTTAAAACTTACCTTTTTAGCAGAACCTAGAACTTTTAATTAGCATTGCTGCTTTTTGGTCATATTTTTATATAATTATTATTCTGTTTTTATCGATGCTTTTATTTTGACCTTGTAGCACTTTGAGATTTGATCCAAATGTAAACGGTGTTATAAAGAGGAACCCTTTGACTGTTTTCACTGTAAAAATAATGAAGTAACCGATTCTAAGGTAGCGTTCTACCAACACCGACCTGCTAGAATTCCCTTTTAAAGTTAAGTGTTGTGAAAGGACAAGTGATACAAGTTGGAGATTTCCAAATAAAACACTTCCTGTTTCATACTGTTATGAAATTGATGTTTGGACATGTCAAGAGTCAGAAACTCAACTCAACTCAACTCTGAGCTCCTCCCCTTTTCTCTAAGGCGAAAAGTCCAGACCCCCTATGAATGAAGCTCATTTCAGCTGCTGGTATCCTGGACTTCATTCTTTGGGCCTCGACCCAGGTGAGGGTCGGAACCCAGATGGACCGGTAGACTCCGAGCTTTGCCCTCAGACTCAGCTCTTTCTGTAACACAACGGACCGGTTGACTTCTTTCTGGACTCATGAGTAGAAAGTCGGATCGTTTCGGGGACATGGGTCACGTTATGTCTGGTCTTAACCAAAGACACGTGTCCATAAAGAAGAAGAAGGGACTAGAACCCAGAAGGAAGCAGCAATACAACTGTTGTCAGCTACCGATTAACCCCAAAAAGAAGAAGAGGAGGGTGGCAAAAAAATTCTCAAACTTGCACCAGTATCTGGATCCAATCCAACTTTGCCAGTTCGGCTTTTGGGAAAGTAGACTGTTGAAAATATCACCTCCTCGATGGAGGTAACGGAAACAGAAGAGGGCGATGAATCAATGAGTCACCTTGTTTTCTCCACATTTCTCTACATTAGGCTCTAAATGTTCAATCTTAATGCAATATCTAAATGTTAAATCTAACTCTAAATGTTATCTAAATGTTAAATCTACATTCAAATGTTGTATTTAAATGTTAAATCTGACTCTAAATCTTAAATCTACATTCAAATGTTGTATTTAAATGTTAAATCTGACTCTAAATGTTAAATTTACATTCAAATGTTTTATTTAAATGTTAAATCTGACTCTAAATGTTATCTGAATGTTAAATATTACTCTAAATGTTATTTAAATGTTAAATCTACATGTAAATGTGATATTGAAAATGTAATTTAAATGTTATATTTAAACGTTAAATCTAAATGTTAAATAGAAATGTTATATCTAAATGTTAAATCTATCTAAATGTTATATTTAAATATTGAATGTAAATCTAAATGTTATATTTAAATATTGAATGTAAATCTAAATGTTATATTTGATGTTAAATGTAAATGTTATATTTATATGTTGAATCTAAATATAAATGTTATATTTGATGTTGAATGTAAATGTAAATGTTATATTTGATGTTGAATGTAAATGTAAATGTTATATTTATATGTTGAATCTAAATATAAATGTTATATTTGATGTTGAATGTAAATGTCATATTTATATGTTGAATCTAAATATAAATGTTATATTTATATGTTGAATCTAAATAGAAATGTTATATTTATATGTTAAATCTAAATGTTAAATAGAAATGTTATATCTAAATGTTAAATCTATCTAAATGTTATATTTAAATATTGAATGTAAATCTAAATGTTATATTTAAATATTGAATGTAAATCTAAATGTTATATTTGATGTTAAATGTAAATGTTATATTTATATGTTGAATCTAAATATAAATGTTATATTTGATGTTGAATGTAAATCTAAATGTTATATTTGATGTTGAATGTAAATGTAAATGTTATATTTATATGTTGAATCTAAATCTAAATGTTATATTTATATGTTGAATCTAAATATAAATGTTATATTTATATGTTGAATGTAAATGTTATATTTGATGTTGAATGTAAATGTAAATGTTATATTTATATGTTGAATCTAAATATAAATGTTATATTTGATGTTGAATGTAAATATAAATGTTATATTTGATGTTGAATGTAAATGTTATATTTGATGTTAAATGTAAATGTTATATTTGATGTTAAATCTAAATGTAAATGTTATATTTATATGTTGAATCTAAATGTAAATGTTATATTTGATGTTGAATGTAAATGTTATATTTGATGTTAAATGTAAATGTTATATTTGATGTTAAATGTAAATGTAAATGTTATATTTATATGTTGAATCTAAATATAAATGTTATATTTGATGTTGAATCTAAATATAAATGTTATATTTGATGTTAAATGTAAATGTAAATGTTATATTTATATGTTGAATCTAAATATAAATGTTATATTTATATGTTGAATCTAAATATAAACGTTATATTTATATGTTGAATGTAAATGTTATATTTGATGTTGAATGTAAATGTAAATGTTATATTTATATGTTGAATCTAAATATAAATGTTATATTTGATGTTGAATGTAAATATAAATGTTATATTTGATGTTGAATCTAAATCTAAATGTTATATTTGATGTTGAATCTAAATCTAAATGTTATATTTATAAGTTATATTTGATGTTGTACCTAAATAAATGTTATATTTATATGTTGTACCTAAATAAATGTTATATTTATATGTTGTACCTAAATAAATGTTATATTTATATGTTGTACCTAAATAAATGTTGTATTCTTAAGTTGAATCTAAATCTTATATTTAAATCTTGAATGTAACTAAATGTTGAACCTAAATGTTTAGGTATGCAAATAAAAAAACCAAAACAAAAGCTCGGTGAAGAGAACCTCTCCTATTCAAGGTACCGCAGACACTTTGGCACCAAGATGGGTTCTGAGCGGGTTCTGGGCCAGGGCCTAACCTTAAACAGGTTCTTAGCTTCACCACCGCATTAGAAATAACCTTGGTCCCTAAACCTACCTAAAGAACCCAAAAACACAGAACTTAACCGGGTCCAGAACCCCTCCAGTGTTTCTGCACTGAAGCGGTTCTGAAACAAGAGTGGGCCCAGATTCCCCCACAGTGACGGACCTCCAGCTCTCAGGAGGGTTTGGTTCCAGATGTTTGATGCTGAATGAGGATCGTCTAGATATTCATTTCAGGGCGGTGAATACTTTTTCACACCGGTGGTTCTGGTGTTGGATTATCCTTCGGGCTTTCTTACATAAAGAAAGCCCATGTTTTGTGTTAAAGTCAGTTTGAAGATAAGAGAGAGAGATAAACACTCAAATACAGGAAGAACTAAACGAAAAGCCCTCAAGATGTTTCCTGTCTACTTATTAGTATGCCGTAATAACAGATTATATCAACACAGGTCCGTTAAAGTTCTAAAATACTACATCAGAGTTTCTCTTCAACATACAGCTGCAGCCAGAAGTACTGAATATTAGTTCTGATCCAAGTCTTACCTGTGCAGAAGTCCGCCTCAGAGTTCAGAGCCAGAAGAAGCAGCTTCTCCTTCACATGTACTTTTATTCGGCAAGTTTAGGTGAGGTCATCGCTTCAGGTCACGTGACACCAAGTGTGAAAATCATTTGATATAGAAGAAGAAGTATTTAAGTTCTTTACTGGAGTACAAGAGAAAAAGTACCGACTCTGAAATGTATAAAGTTACGTCTTTTCCTTCTATAGTGGGAAAAGAAAAAATATTTGTAATACTAGGAGGTATATATATAAAATGAAATGTGTGAAGTATAAAGTATTAGTATCAGTCAAAATGTGTATATATAAAAGTTAAAAAAAACCTGCTAGTATAGAGTATAAAAAGTGAAACTTGTAAAATAAACTAATAAAGTATCAAAAG
This sequence comes from Lophius americanus, assembly GCA_037951165.1. Classification (NCBI taxonomy): domain Eukaryota; kingdom Metazoa; phylum Chordata; class Actinopteri; order Lophiiformes; family Lophiidae; genus Lophius; species Lophius americanus. Next base: position 291,929 of record JBBDHG010000055.1, read on the forward strand.
TATAAAATGAAATTGTATAGTATAACTCAAGAATACTTTTTACTGATATAGTAAAAAGTATCCTTGAGTTATACTTTATATAATAATATAAAGGAGGAAATTTATAAGTTACTAGTATGAAAGTAAAAATACTGAAAGGTACTATATATAAAAGTATAAATGTAAGTATAAAAGTATAAAATGAAAGTGTATAAAAGTAAAAAGTACAAAATGAAAGTGTATAAAAGTATAAAAGTAGAAGTACAAAATGAAAGTGTATAAACGTATAAAAGTAGAAGTACAAAATGAAAGTGTATAAAAGTAAAAAATAGAAGTACAAAATGAAAGTGTATAAAAGTAAAAAAGTAGAAGTACAAAATGAAAGTGTATAAAAGTACTAGTATAAATCAAATGGATAGATCTATGTTGCTGGTAGTAGGTCAGTAGGTGTATTCCTACTAGTACTACTGTGATTTTGAAGGGACATGAGTCACGTTGCCGTGGTTACACGTTGATTGATGTCTATTATTTTGGGTGATTATTCTGGACCCACTGTGGGGAAACATGATCTCACCAGAGAAGCAGAAGTTCTCGCAGAGGGGAAGCTTTTTTCCTTCTTTCCAACTTACGTCACTTACGTCAGAGGCCACGCCTCTGGTCATGTGACAGGAACTGCACACGTGAGCTGACATATCTTTGACTGGAATATTTTGAATGGAAATAAAAGCTCAGCATTTCTAAAAAATCATTTATTTACAGGTGTTGTTGTTGTTGACAAACAGAACACACCAACAGTCACATATGAAAATATTGTCTATTTGAACCATAAAAGTTTAGAAAAGTAATAAAGGAAAGAAATAGATGGGGGGCTGGATGACGCTGTCACAGACAAACATGGAGAGAAAGTAAACAAACAAGCAAACAAACAATGATGTCAGACTTCCACTCTTCAATCCCGAGCCAATCGGCTGACTTTTTTTTTTAAAGTCAGACAACTTCTTGTGATTCCGCGGCGTCTCAGAGTGCGGTGGGGGTGGCGGGGGTCGGGGTCGGGGTGGGGGTGGGGGTGGGGGTGGATGTCGTAGTGGGGACAGTCACCGGGTGTAGCCCCAGATCCAGGGAAGGTGTTTCTTCCAGCGGAGGAGGGCTCTTCTTCTGGGCCTCCAGCTTCTCCGTCAGCTGGGTGAAGAGCTCCTTCACGGGTTCGCTGCTCTGTGGTCGTCAGACATGGAATCAGAGGGTCAGAGGTCAGGTCAGAGGGTCAGAGGTCAGCTCAGACGGGAGGCTCTGAGCTCACATTTATTCTTTAGTGACCTGATTAATGGACGCATGATTTAAAGGTTTCACCGAGAAGCTCTCAGAGAATCTGCTGCATATGCATGTTCAGCCAGAACATTAAAACCAACGGCCTAATATTGTGTAGGTTCCGCGTTTGCCGTCAAACAGCCCTGGGATGTCACTGTGTGTTCTGACACCGTTCTATCAGAACCAATGTGACCTTTTCTGTAGCGCTTCGGTACTGACAACGTAGGCAAGACTTTTAATTCCCCATCCATGACCCTGGAGGTCCTTCCCTAGACAACTTTGGTGGGTTCGAACCACTGTGGACCAGCAGTTCTGGTTATGTTCTGACCCAGTTGTCTACACATCAGAATTTGGCCCTTGTCAAAATCTCACACATCCTCACGCTGGTCCATTTTTCCAACTTCCAACAACAACTTCTGTACAAAATGTTCACCTGCTGCCTGATATATCCCACCCACTGACAGGTAACCAGGTTATATATCCCACCCACTGACAGGTAACCGTGGTAACCAGGTAATATATCCCACCCACTGACAGGTAACCGTGGTAACCAGGTAATATATCCCACCCACTGACAGGTAACCCGGTAATATATCCCACCCACTGACAGGTAACCAGGTTATATATCCCACCCACTGACAGGTAACTGTGGTAACCAGGTAATATATCCCACCCACTGACAGGTAACCGTGGTAACCAGGTAATATATCCCACCCACTGACAGGTAACCAGGTAATATATCCCACCCACTGACAGGTAACCATGGTAACCAGGTAATATATCCCACCCACTGACAGGTAACCATGGTAACCAGGTAATATATCCCACCCACTGACAGGTAACCATGGTAACCAGGTAATATATCCCACCCACTGACAGGTAACCATGGTAATATATCCCATCAACTAACACACAGCGCTGCTATAGGAAAAAAACACCCTTTGGTTAAAAACACACAGAAAAGAAGAACACAAACTGTACAGACCAAGTAAGATGCATCACTGTAGAATGTATAAATAAAATAATAAGAATAATGATAAAAGTAGAAGTGAAATAAGATGATAATAACTGGCAAATAGATAATCAATGTTAATCCCTTCAACTGTCGGTGGTCACAATGTTATGGCTCATTAGAACATGTAGCTGCTCCTCATATGTATGCAATAAATGGACAGGAAGTGAGGACTATGTAATAAATATAGTTTACTGTTAAAATGAAGCCCACCTGTTTGGGAGGTTCCAGCGTTTTCATCAGGGTCTCCATGTACGACGGCAGAACCTTGTGGTGGAGATGCAACAAGATCCGGAGGGTGTGTCTGTGGACGTTCTCTTTACTGGGAAACATTCAGAGAAGAAGACGTCAGAGGGTTGAGTACCCTCGCCGTGTGTCTCATGCTGGTGATGGACCAAAATGTCCCGTTAGGATCAAAGAGCTAACCCACCTGGAGAAAGAAGTCAGGAGGAAGCCGTCAAAGACCACGGAACAAAAGTCTTCTGATCCAAACTCATCAGAGAGCAGGGTGAGGTGTCCCGTCAGCAGGTGCAGGAAGATGTCCCCAAAGGCCATGTCGTTGTAGGTCTCCACTGTGGAGGAGCAGCAGAGATCAACTCTTAGTGGGACAGTAAGATCTGGTACCTTGGACTGGATCCAGAGGAGGAGGGACCCTCACCCAGAGCAGGGAGGAGCCTCTGTAAGGCGTTCTTGTTCCTCAGTTTGGCGATGTGGAGGACGTAGTAGAGACCCATTTCACAGGCCACTCTGTTCTCCTGCAGGTACCTGAGGGACCCGAACACAACACGCCATCAACACCAGCAGACTGACGGACGGGAGGTCCACCAGAGGTCAGGGTCCGTCTGACCGACGCCCTGGTCTTTGCTGACGGTGGACACGTTTGAACAGGAGATACAGAATTATAGAGTTGACTGTTTAGAGTGTCTGGGATCATTATATATATATAAATATATATATCTATATCTATATCTATATCTATATCTATAGATAGATAGATAGATAGATAGATAGATAGATAGATAGATAGATCTTTTTTTTTTCAAATGTTTTTTGTTTGCTCTTGGTTCAAAATAAACATTAATAAAGAATGTTGAAGTGAAGAAGAAGTCATCAGGTTTTAGAGTTAAACAATATCAAATGTGGTTCACAGAAGGTAAACTTTTCCCATCGTGTCAGAGGGGGTGGAGCTTAAGATGCTGAGGTTTGTGACAAATGTGGGCGGGATCTGGAAGGAGCACATCAGGGGGACGTCTCATGTTGGACAGACAGGTGAGATTGAGACGCACACAGAGGAGAGATGCATGTCGGGAGGATGAGGATGAGGATGAAGCTGCCAGGTAAGAGAGAGTAGGAAGGCCAAAGAGAGGAGAGATGGCGGTGGTGAGATTGGACATGGAGGTGGGAGAGAGGCCAGAGGGCAAACGAAAGAGGAGAAATCTGCTTAACCAGGAGCAGCTTAAAGAACAGAAGGAGGAGGAGCCTGTTGATCGTCTACCTGTTGAAGGCGTCGGGCAGCGTGGTGGGGTACGACAGCAAACCCTTCTCCTCACTGGGCAGCTTCTGCTCCACAGTGAAGGTGTGATCATCGACCACCACTGACATCATGGCGGGCAGGAAGCGCGTCACCACCTCCAGATCCTGAGAACGTAACACAGGAAGAGAATTCAAACCGCCGAGCTGAGTATCCTGTAACGCTGTCTAGATCTGGGCACACTACTCACCAAACGAGGCTCTTTAAAGACCTGGCTGTCAATCATATCCCACGCCCCCTGACCCAGAGACAGCATCCTGAGCAGCAGCATCAGGTCCGGACTGTCCTGCTCACACACACACACACACACACACACACACACACACACACACACAAGGACTGAGCCCCGCCCTCAAGCTCTAGATAGAAAACTCTCCAACGTGATAGTCTAAGATCCAGGCTCTTATCCATTAATCCTGCTTCCAACTTCAACTTCAGAAGAATTTTTCATGCTGTCTAATAAAGTCCACCCACAGTCGGGTCACCACGGTAACCAGATAATCAATCTTAGTCTCACCACAAGTGTCTGTGGTTATAATGTTATGGCTGACGAGTGCTGCTGTTTAACTACATCCCCGCTCACCCTGGGTAAGGCGTCCTGACTCAGCAGCTCCTGCAGGTTCCTCATGATGCTCAGAACCAGGGTGTTACAGGCAAACGGGTCACACAGGATCATGGACAGGTCCCTGGACAAGGACAAGAACTCTCTGATTCATTCATTCATTACAGATCCAGAACCAGCTCTGTTGACACGCTTCTCCTCCGTCTCTCACCCGAGGACCTGCTCTTGTCCCTTCTTCACTCCATCCAGGAAGCCCTGCAGCTCTCTGGCCCGTTTGCCGTCCACAAACTTCTCACGGATGCAGGCGTCTAAACACCAGGTGAACTGTGACATCACACGACGGAGACGCAGAAGAACACGTGACTCACGGAACACAAAGTGACAGGGCGGCGTTTCTGCCTGTGCGAGTCCTCACCTTGTGGCAGGGGTCAACGGAGCAGATCTCGCTGATGTCCAGGTCGTGGAGCGACATCAGCAGCTCCGCTCGCAGCGTGCAGTAGTGGACGTTGCGCGTCCGCAGGAAGAGGGTTCTTAAGAACTGCAGCACCATGTCGTACAGCTTCACGTTCTTTCCAATCATCTGGGTCAGCTTCAGGACCACCTACAACAGCGGAGATGCTTGTGTGTCACTGAGCCGTTAACTTTTTCTCGGACCTCTCTTTGGCGACGGCGGCTCACCTCTCCTTGGCGCCGTGCTTTGGGAGAAGGGCTGAAGAAGTTGTGCAGGATGGAGAGGTCGCTGCTGAACAGAGCAGACTCCTTCTCCACGATGTACTGCTTCAGGAGGGGCGAGACCTCGTCCCCAAACAGAGCCTGGTTGTCCTGCCAGATCTGCCGTTTCACCTCCACCGCACACACCTTGTACAGCTCCTTATCAGCCATCACCAACTTCAGCTTCTTCTCCGGTACCTGCAGGAAGCATTGGATGAAGCCTTGAGGGAGTTGTGAAGGAGAGCCATCCTGCCTTCATTCAACACCCTTTCAAAATAAGAGACGGGACTGATCGTTTAAACGGGTTGTTTGTTCCAGGTCTGTGTTGGACGGAATAAACGCTGAGCTGAAATGATTCAGGAAGTAGAGTGTCGACTGATGAAAATGTTAAATACTCCAGGGTTGGGTATAGTATAGTATATTGAGTATTACTCAATGGTATTGGTATTTGGCTGGCAAAGATCAGACCTTCAGTCTGTTCCTTATTTCTTATTTCAGTTATTTACAATAACACAATCTGTGTATACAACCAGAATAAAATGATATATTCATATTCGTATAGATTTATATTACAACATTTGTTTGGCCTACTAGGACATTATTGGAGTGGCTTCAGTTAATCTGTAGCCCAACAACATTAATGTTTAACAGTTTATTCACCCTCTAGAACCATGTCACAACTACCAACTAAAATATTCTCCAATACGAAACTATTATGTTTGTTAACGTTACTTATGCTAATCCACCAGCATGCTAGCGTCCTGCAGTTTCTAAATGCTGGATGATCTGGAATGTACATTTATAACACGAATCCTTGGAAGAATTCAACATTCCAGGCAAGAAGACTGTTGTGGGATAAGAGCAATCGAAAGATCATTTCTCTAGGGCATAAAATGACATCATCACAAGTTTCAGATACGTGCTGCATCTTATGATGATGTCATCGGGTCAGTCTGATCTGGATCCAGGAGATCTGGTGATCTAGGGTGTGTAAATGCATCAGGCGCACTGAAGCGCCGCTGGTTTGGGGTAGAATCGTCAAAAGTTCCAGAGTTAAAACTTTAGTTTAGCTGTGGTAAAAACACTTGCCTTGGGAAGATGCTTCAGCACCTGCATGACCACCGGCTGTATGGATGGCATCTTGACGAGGGGAAAGCTCTTCTCCAGCAGCTCCTCCAGTTTGCCGTACCTGTGACGGAGCGAGAAGCACGACATCACTGAGGCCGGTTCCTTAAGCAAACACTACTCGGAGATAGAACCCAACCCACCTGTCCTCTTCTTTGCCCTCAGCGATGGTCGCCACTCGCTCCATCAGCTTTTCTCGAAGCTCGTCAAAAACGGACTGGTGGAACTCCAGCCGAGGAGTTCCGTGAAGGTCGAGGAAAGGCAGAGCTGATTGGAGGGTGGGCAGCAGGATGCCATTTTCCATCTGCAATTATTGAACATAGTCATTTAGCTGATGTTTTTAAAAGGTCTTCACACAGACTCGTTAGTTTGGTTCTAATCAGTAAAGTAATCAACTTCAAAAAGTTGAATTTAGGAGTTCGATAAATGTAGTGCTTGTAAGTTTATGGACGCATGCAGAAATGTACATCCATCCGCCATAACATTAGGTGAAAGTCAGAATAACATTAATTATCTGGTTATCTGTCAGTGAGTCAATATATTATGTGGTTACCGTGGTTACCTGTGGGGTGTATCAGGCAGTAAGGGAATATTTTTTCCTCAAGTTGATGTTTGAAGCAGAAAGAAATGAAAAAGCATCCTAGAGATGCTCGCCGTTAAGGCTGGAACCATTCAGTGGTGTCATGTGAGAATGAGGAATGAGCTATGATTCATCAGGAACACTGTCAGAAGCTAACATAACATCTAAGGAATCTCTACAAAGTCCCGGAGAGGCATACAGTTAAGCCGGGAATCATTCAGAGCCCGTATGAGTCCATGAGGAATGACCTAAAATCATTCAAGGGTGCAACAAGGCAGATCATAGCAGCTACAAGGCCTCTACAAAGTTCTAGAAACGCTCATCACCAAGGCTGGAATCCCTCATGGACTGCAGACGACAGTGAGGAATGGGCTAAGATTCCTCAGGAATTATCCGCATTTAATAATAGACCTTTTATCAAATGAGGGTTGAAATGCTTCGAATCTTGTAACTTCATATATTCTGTAAATGATGATAGCATTCAAAAATCACCACAAAATATAAATTTTAGTTTGCTTTAAAATGACGTCAGCACTAGATTTTTTTATTTTAATTTTTTTTTATAGCCGAGCTAGATATTCGTAATCACAATCGGGGACAAAACAAGGCATCTTAAACTGATTATTATTATTATTAGATTATTGAGATGATTTATTAGAGATGATTAGGAGGAGTAGTTTTACCTGGAACTGGTCGATGGCTATCAGAGGCTCCGTGCAGTTAGTCAGAGTCTCTTTAAGGTCCTCTCCGTTAGAGATTCCGAGCTCCGGAAGCCCCGCGAACATTTTAACTCTGTTTAATCATCAACCTCAAGATTTAAATGTAAAATAAACAAACTTACGAGAGAAATAGCAACATAGGAGCTAATCAATGGCTACATAACATCAACACTATCCGCACCTCGCCGTCATACCCAACTTCCGGTGTTCGACCTTTTTAAAACGTCCGTCCGAAACACCGGGGAATAAGAGTTTCAGGTTTAAGTGTTATTATTCCTTTTTACCTCCGTCAACAAAGTTCTTAGAAACGTCAATTTGGGTCTCGTGTAAAAAAATTTAGAAGTTAGAATTCTGATATTAACGTCAGAAATAGCAACATAGGAGCTAATCTATGGCTACATAAAAAACAACACTATCCGCGCCTCGCTCTCTTACTCAACTTCCGGTGTTCTACCTTTTAAAACGTCCGTCCGAAACATGGGCGAATAAGAGTTTAAGTTTTATTATTATTATTTTTTAGCTCCATCAAAAAAGTTCTTAGAGACGTCAATTTGGGTCTCTTGTAAAAAAAATTTAGAAGCGAGAATTTTGATATTAAAGTCAAAATAAGCAACAGAGGAGCTCATCTGTGACAAACCACCACATTCGCTTCATGGTAATACAAAACTTTCCTGAGTTGCTCCTTTGGGTTTTCTGCCGGATGCTTAACAATCGTGTGGAAAGTTCTGTGCTCAATTAAACTTTGTTTTTAACCTAAATCGCCGAGAATTCTGTTTTCATAGTCGGAAAGAAAATACGTAAAAGAGTCATTTGAAGGTCATTTCCCCCTTGACACCTCCCTATAAACCCGTTAAACAGCCATCAGCATCTCATACACCGATCAGTCTTAACATTAAACCCACCTCGGGTGGCCATCAGTCATCTTTGACCATTTTGGTAGGTTCTAACCACTTCAGAACAGGAACAACCAACGAGACCTGCAGTTCTGGAGATGTTCCGACCCAGTCATCTATCCATCCTGAGGTCCTTCTCAGTCTCTCAGATCCTCACCCTGGTCCTTTCCCCCCCAACTTCTAATATCAAGGTTAGTACAGGAAACCGGGGTAACCAGATACAAATTCTGACTCCACCTGTCAGTGGTTAGAATGTTGTGGCTCATCAGTTTACGCTGTTGGGAGTAAATGCTATGGAGCACATAACCATATTAAAATGATGTTTCGTGAAAAAACTCAATGAAAGATAGAAAATCATCTACCTGTGTATGTTTGATGAGTGTGAAGGAGGTGAAGGGGAAAAGAGAGGGAGTGGTGCGGGTGTGGGTTGGCAGGTATTGTGTTACACAGCGACTCTGAAACGTTAACAAAAAACATGGTTTATTCTGTGGTTTGATTCATTCACCATGATCTGAGTCTCCACCTGCAGAAAAGACAGATAATAATGTTGGAACTGGTTACAGTGATTTATGCCTGAGGGAAGGATGAGGACATAGGAGTGGTTCCTTCCATCCTTCCAGCCTTCCATCCTTCCAGCCTTCCAGCCTTCCATCCTTCCATCCTTCCATCCTTCCTTTGTTTGCTCCTGGATGTAGTCGTGACTAAAATCAGGCTGGAGGACAGAGTGGTCAAACATGGGTATTCCATTTGGACTGGGAATACTAACAAACTATCCTTAATGGCCAAAATATATATTCTCTAATATCACCCATTCCTGAGGAGCAGTGGGAGGTCATCAGGTGAAGACCACTGAGGAAGACCTCTGAAGAGAACACTTTCTATTTTCTCACCAGACTGGCACTCAAGGGGGAACTTTTTATGTTTTCTCCAATGGATGGGCATCTTGGAGTCCACTTTATTATATTTTATAAACCGCAAAACCACTGTAGGGGGCGCTACTTCATCATGGAACTATAGTGGGCACATTTTTATGTTTTTGCCACCAGAATGACACCATTGAGAGAACGTAATTATGTTTTCTCCTCTGTAAGTTCACCCCGGAGAGAACGTAATTATGTTTTCTCCTCTGTAAGTTCACCCCGGAGAGAACGTAATTATGTTTTCTCCTCTGTAAGTTCACCCTGGAGAGAACGTAATTATGTTTTCTCCTCTGTAAGTTCACCCCGGAGAGAACGTAATTATGTTTTCTCCTCTGTAAGTTCACCCTGGAGAGAACGTAATTATGTTTTCTCCTCTGTAAGTTCACCCTGGAGAGAACTTTATTAGGTCTTGTCTGATGGGATGGCACCCTAGGGGGTACTTCATTATATTTTCTCCTATTGAAGGGCATCCTAGAGGGAAGTGTGTAATGTCTTCTGAATGAAATGGCACCAAAGGGTTAATTTATTACAGTTTATGTAACGTAAAGGCGTCATGGAGGGAACTTCGTAAGGCTATCCTCACTAGAGGGCCACTCTAGTGAGGATAGCCTTACCAGGTTCTCTCCACTGGAAGGGCACCTTAGAAGGCACTTAGTGCTTCTTGATCAATGAGATGCCCCTGAAGTGGGGGTCCTCAGTATTTCATTTGTAAAACAGAGTGCAACAAAAAGTTTCCATTCTTGTATATTTTGAAGGTTGTAGGTCTCTGAACTTGAGCGACTGGCTCTCACACCAGGTCCTCTTCTTCTGCCGTTGTCTTCCTGTAGATGATCAGGAGGTATACCAGGAGGAGGAGGAGCAGGACGAAGAGGAAGAGAATGCCAGCCCAGTTTCCTGGGGGTAGAGCCTTCATCAGTCTGAGGTGCTCTGCTGGGACCATGTTACTCAGAGTCAGCATGAAACCCAAAGCCCATCCGACCGAAGCTCCACCCGCCTGAACAACAGAAGAAGAAAACAACAGGGTCAAGCCTTCAGCGGACTTTAATCCCAGCACACGAGGTTTATCTTCTACCCCCCTCACCGTTTTCTGAAAAGAGATGGAGGAGAGAGAGCGCTCATCGAACCCGTAGCCCCGCATCAAGAGGACCTGCATGAGGTTGGAGACTCCGCAGATGTTCTTCACGTACTTCTCAGGCTGCTTGGTCTTCTGAGTCATCTGTGAGGGAGTCAATATTCAACAGCACAGATCAGAAAGGTCGGTCCTCGACCAGCCTGCTGTGAAGATCTTCGGCATTAGGGGCGAGTCTCAGAGCGTACCTCAGAGATGTTCATGCTGCAGATGAGGCGGTTGGCCTCCATCAAATCTCCCAGTCGATCTGGAGATGTTCCGGAAAGGTTGGTGAGGAGAGTGATGTAGTTGTGAGCGAAGTAGAAGGCGGAGAAGGCCTGTGAAGAAGAGAAAGACCTCAGAGGCACAGTAGAGTGTACTGACTGACTTTATCATAGTGTCTCCACTGGTATGCTGGTCTAGACTCTGAAAGGCCCTGATCATGTTTTCACCACTACAGGGTCACCCTAGAGGTCAATTCACTGTTTCCTCCACTGGAAAGGGAACTTTGACATCTTTTGTTACATGTTTCTTCCTCTAACGTTACATGGTGTGTCTGCGATCTGACCTCTGGGACTAATGCAGGATACTGCTGATCATCCGGTAGCCCAGGTTTCTCCGCCTCCTCAGTGGAGAAAACTGCTCCGGCCTGGACAACTACTGCACATCTAAATATCTAAACCGTTCTCTAGACTTGAACGACCAACACCGAGGACAGAGTGCCGGACAAACCCACATCTGAGGAGCATCGCTGCATGTCTGGACCTCATCTTCTGCTGGTCTTGACCTGGTTGAGGTCATATGGACCAGAGGTCGTTGGGGTCTCTCTCTGAAAGGTTCCCTTACCATAAAGTTTCCTTTCAGGCTGGGCTGGAAGACTCCATCAAAGGAGCATTTGGAGTAGGAGCAGTTGTCAAAGGAGAACATCTCCGTCACGATTTCCAGACACTTCAGGCGATCTCCTGTTCCGGCCACTGATACGGACATCTGGGGGTCAAACCGGGGGGGTCTGTAGTACGTGGTGCACGGAGAGTCGAAGACATCCCGGCCCAGCTTAACCGAAGTGTTGTAATGTTTTGGGTAGCAGGGATGGAAGAGCTGGGCCCTCACTCCTTGAGTCTGGAGGAGAAACAACAGATAAAGTGGAAGCTTGTGTTAAATGGAAGTGATGAGGAGCAGGAGAGTTATGGGATCGACTTCCTGAATCAAACAGGAAGTTGTTTTATTGGGGTCTGACCCTGTTGGACCACAAGAAGGTTTCTTAAAAACCAGGAAAAAAGCAGTACTGTAAACAAGGGTATTAAACACAATAATAAGGTAATTCCAATATATTATATATACAATTCTACACTTTTAACATTTTGCTACTGTAGAAATTAAGTTCACTCTCGATAAAAGTTTTTCATTGACTTAAATTTATATAGCAGTAAAATCTGTTATTTAGACCGAACAATTATTTTATGATCATTAGTTGTTTGGGACATTCTGGCATTTCTTTTCTTAATTTTACAAAATTTTGGTTTTCACAGTAAAATTCCGTGTTTTCTTTTATTTTTTTTTAACATATCTCTACCGTAAAAAGGTAAAATTTATATATCATTATTAGTATTATTATTATTAGCTATTGTTTTTTGATCCGTGATCTGACCTTTGACCTCTGGGCTGTCAGGGGTTCTGCTGTGACGGTACCTTGAGAAGATGGGCCAGGACTTTCCTCATGAACTGGTCCTGGCCGTAGCACAGGTAGCTGTGGGTGTAGAGCCGGTACTTTTGTCCGTAAAGCGTCAGCTCCATCACATTTTTCTCGTCCTCTACTTTGTCCGCCGTCTCAAAAGTAATTTGAGTGGAAGCTCCGCCCAGATCCAAAGCTCCGATGGACTCTCTGCCGGAATCCAGCCAACGGCCCACAAAACCGTACTAGGAGGAAACCACGGACACGTTAGAGAAACTCTGGATTCATGTGGGATCATTAATGTTATATATGTTATATAAATCACTCAGAGGAGAACGTCCACCCAAAAGACGGATGTCACAGTGATGTCACAGTGATGTCACAGTGAGGTCAGCAGTGAGGTCACAGTGATGTCACAGTGAGGTCAGCAGTGATGTCACAGTGAGGTCAGCAGTGATGTCACAGTGAGGTCACAGTGAGGTCAGCAGTGATGTCACAGTGAGGTCAGCAGTTATGTCACAGTGAGGTCACAGTGAGGTCACAGTGATGTCACACTGATGTCAGCGTGTGTGCGGCACATGGGTGCTTTAATAGAAACGCACGAAAGGAGCCGGAACAATGATGTCATCCAGTATCCCGTCCTGTCACGCCACGAGGTTCCGTAGGATAGACGGTTAGAGCGTAGATGAATTTTCATTTCTGTCGGCGCGCTCTAGTGTTTTTACTGTGAAAAAAATAAATCTGTATTTTTAACGGTAAAATGCTGGTAGGATGTCGGGATTTCACGGTAAAAAATATAAACAGACCATATGCGAGATATTACAGTAAATTACTGCAGACTTGTTTACGGTACAAGGCTATTAAATAAAACTACAGTAAATTCCAACAAATTCAGACTTTAAAATGAACGCTATTTCACGATTATACACTTTCAACATTCTGCTAATGTAGAAATTAAAGTATTTTCTCCATAAATGGCAAAAGTTTTCTTTAAATTCCAATATTCTTCCCAGCATAAGAGTAATTTATACGGAATAAAAGGGTTATTATATGAGCTGTTTGTGATATTTTGGTAATTTCCTGTTGATTTTACAAAAAAGTTTGTGTTTTTTATTTCACAGTATAATTCTGTGTTGTTGTTTTTTTAAAACATATTTTGACCGTGAAAGTTTTAATTATTAGTTACTGTTTTTTTTTTTTAGAGTAATTCACTGTATTTTCTATTATTGTGAATCAGTGTAATTTGTACATTTAAAATTTACCGTAAAAAGAAACAACCTTTAACCCCGTATCAAGAAAATTCCTTCATTTATGCAGAAACCAAAAGTTTATAGTGTATCATCTTGAAATATTCTCATGTTCTTGTACCGTGATCAACTTTACAGTAAATGTGTTTTTTTTCTTTCAAGGTTATATTACAAGGTCAAGGTGGGTTTTTTTACGGTGAGATTCACAGCTGCCGGAATTTGACCGCAAACTATACGATAATATTTTTTTACAGTGTAAGAGGAGCTGGACCTTCCTTCAGGCTCATCGGCTGAACGTTCGTGGTGAAGCTGTTTGAGGTGAACAGGAAGGACGGACTCACCTTGACAAAGTTTTCCAGTAAGTAGTTGACGGTGACCCAGCCGTAGACCCCCTCCTCCGGCCCACTCAGGATGGTGGCCTCCTTGAATTTGAAAGGGTAAGACCGCAGTTTGTTCTCCACTTCCTTCAGAACCCGCTGCGACTCGATGGCGTTGACTTGGCTGTCACAGATTGGTGAAAGTTATGGATGATTGACACGACATCAAATGCATTTTGATGCCCTCATGTTTGATTGATTGGAAACATCGGAATCTTCATGGGAAGTTCTGCTGACCTCAGGAGCCTCATGCCGGCGGTCGCTCCCAGATAGAGTAGCGTTTGGCGATGCCTGTGTTTCGGCACGGCGCTCACGGCGTGTTCCAGACAGACCTCCAGACTCTTTGCTGCGCCGCCAGGGACACCGGCATAGCTTGAGATCCCGCCACCTGGAAACAATGTGGTTAATGTGTTTTTTTTAATTCTTTGGGTTCGGTAGCGCCTTGAGATGAAGCCGTTTGAGCCCAGTGTCTTTTGGAATAGTTCAGCCATGACCTCTGAACTTATTTCCCAGAACCGTAGATGTAACTTTGGAACCCCTTCACCCTCTTCGCTTCTGGAATTTCTGTTGATTTTGGCATGGTATGTTGCTGGTGAGTCCTTGGGGTCAACTTCCTGCTCGTAGTGATGGGGTCAGGGTGGGTCCGGTCCAGCAGGAACCAGGTCCTCATGCATGTTTGGTGGTTTTAGGATTTATTCTCTAAAGGGGCGGAGCCTATTGGTTCCAGAGAACCTCTTTTAGGTCAGGATCTGCTTCCATTTTGAGATGGAGCAGTTTTCAGTAGTAATCTTTGTGACCTTTTGAAAAAACGAAGGACTTCCTCGTCTTTTAAAGGACGGCCCCCTGAAGGAAAGGCTCTGGTTGTTGCTCCAAGGAATCTCGGCTCACGCTGTCTGCACAGGAAGTAGATAACTCCGGAAGTGAAATCTTGCACAGGACAGCGATTCGGGGTCTCTGTAGGAGTTCTGACTTTGTGGAAGTGGAAGTGAAAGTGAGGCTGTCTTTACACCGGGACATAAACGGGTCCATTCAGACAAACAGCAGAACCAGCTTTTAAAGAAACATCTTCACCTCCAACATGGAGATTCTGCTTCCACACTGTCTGCTTTAATAAGTCTCTGGCGGCGGGTGGGATAATTGGACTCTGAGGCGGTCCAGATCCACACGCAGGGTTCTTGTTTTGTTTTCCACTTCCTTTAAGGTCGGGTATTTCCCGAGTCTTGCGACAGTTGTTCAGCAGAAATTAGAATTTTTTCAGTTTGGTGACCTTTAGACAAAGGTCAAATAAAGGTTCATTGTTATATGTCTGCATATTTAATGTTTCTAGTTACTTTTTAGGGAGGATGGATAATAAATAAATAAAATAAAAAGGCATAATTCAATATTTCTGTGTTTATTTAATTCACTGTTTCATCATTTATTCCTCTTCTTCTTCTTCTTCGTTTAGTCTTATTTCCGCCTGAATAGGCGCTCACCTTTGACGTGGCACTCGCTGTTCTGGGTCACGATGCCGGTGCCGTTTTCTTTGTCTGCTGGCCACTGGTAGATGTACAGGGTGGTGTGGGAGGAGCCTGCGTCCAGAATGATTCCATACTGAAACAGACGGCATGAAATGTCACAATCCATCCACTGTAAAAAATATAAACGGCAAATGACTGCAAACTACTTTACAGTACAAGGCTATTTAATAAAACTACTGTAAATTCCAACAAATTAAGACTCTAAAATCAACGCTATTTCCCGATAACACACTTTCAACATTCTGGTAAGTATTTTCTCCAATATGCATGCAAGTATAAGCGTAATTTATACGGAATAAAAGAGTTATTATAATGAGCTGTTTGTGATATTTTGGTAATTTTCTGTCGATTTTACAAAAAAGTTTATGTTTTTTATTTCACAGTATAATTCTGTGTTGTAGTTTTTTTTTAAACATATTTTGACCGTAAAAGTTTTCATTATTAGTTACTGTTTTATTGATTTAGAGTAATTCACTGTATTTTCTATTGTTGTGAATCTAAGTTTTTACAGTGTAATTTGTACATTTAAAATTTACCGTAAAAAAAACACCTTGAACCCCGTATCAAGAAACATTCTTTAATTTATGCAGAAACAAACTGTTTATAGTGTATCATCGTGACACATTCTGATGTTCTTGTACCGTAATCAACTTTACAGTAGATGTGTCAATAAAATTCCGTAAAATGTACGGTAAAATACCGTCAGCTTTGGATGCCAGAATTTCACTGTAAAAAAAAAAATCCACTGACCATGTATGAAATATACGCTAAATTACCGCAATAAAAACAAAAAACAGACAAACTACTGTTTCATAAAATGACAGTAATTGACAAAAATTACCCTGAAATCAACAGTGTTTCACAAATAAAACCCAAATACGTCAAAAGTCTTGTTTCTGTAGGAATCACGGGATGTTGTTGTTTTGTACCGTAAACTTTAATACTTTAACAGTAATTATGAGTTTGTGACAGTATTTTTCTGATATTGTTCTGTTATTTTATCAAAAGTTAAATTTGTACTGTAAAATTTGCTTTTGAAAATACTGTGACTTACTAAAATACACTGAATAAACTAGTTTAAAAAATGTTTAAAAAAAAAAAGTTTATGGTTTAACCGAGTAAAAACATAAAGTTATGTACTATCTTTAATTTTAAAGTCTCTTACTGTTTTCATTGGACAGATTTTTTTTTTAACCGTTATTATAACATACATCTTTTACAGTGTACAGACACAGGATGTGAAAAACATTCTATTGTTTCATGTATGTTTTGTGTTACATACTATCATTTATGTGTAAATGTACATGTATTATAAGTTCTTATTGGTTTATGTAATTGTTAACATCTTATTTTTCCACTGTATTTAGCCGTAATGCGTTCTGCACGCTTTTACTTTCTACAGGTTTTTTTTTACAGTGTGGGGTGAATCCCTGACGACTCAAAGGAAGAAAGAAGTAGGCGCCCATGCATCGACAGGAAGTGGTTGACATTCATGTTTGAGACGACAAACAAACAAAAAGACAAGCAGAGACTCTTTGTGTGTCACTCAAGCATCAGTCCACAGGTGAGGGCAGGAGGACACACCCCTTTTTTATAAAACACTCTGCAGCACAAAAGCAACAGTTCCCTGAAAAAGAATCGGAGCCCGGACTCTTTGGCGGTTACTTTTATGACGATGAAGCGCCGCTCGTCTTCACTTCAACTTAGAGACCTTGAAGGTCGGCGTCTATTATGTGGTCATGTGGTGAAAGCTGCAGGTTTGTAACGGAGCGTCGAGCTTTGAACGCCGCTCCCATGAGGGAGGGTTTGGTCTGCAGCAATGTTTGAATGGTAGGACCCAAACGCTCCCAGCAGAACCTGGTCCAAAGCAGCACTATGCCTCCCCAGGCTTTTCTCCTACCCATAATGCATCCTTGTAACGTCTCATGTCCACACGATGTAGAAGAAAACCTGATCCATGCGACCAGATCACCTTCTTCCATCGCTCCGTGGTCCAGCTCCGATGCTGACGGACCCATTGTAGGAGTTTTCAGTGGCGGACAGGGGTCAGAGGTCAGCGCCACATATGCACTACATCAACGTCCGGACAAGATGTTCTCCGTGTGACCAGATAATAGATGCTGTTCACTCAGCTGTCGGTGGTTATAATGTTATGGCTGTATGTTGAGACGAGTCTTTGTATTTGAAGGTGGAGAAGATCATCTCCTGCCTGTAGGGATGAAGTCATCCAGTGAAGGTGGATCTGGTTTGATTTCACTCCGATCTTATTTTTCATCAAATGTTACGACAGAAAAACACGATTTAAAGGAATGTCGGGGTTTTTTTAACGCGAACCGTGTTTGTTCGGATTTAACGATACGTCAGTTTCATTTCAGACGATTTACCTCACTGCTTTTTTTTTTACAGACGGTTAGAGGTTCTCTAGAGTTATTTTAGCTGTGGGAACAAATAATCATCATTATTAAACTTTTTATAATTGACTCAATGATAGTTTTTAGATTAAAATACAGTCTTAAAGTCTCAAATCATTTTGATTCTTTTTAATCTTACATATTTATTTTTTAAAAATATGCCACACAAACACTTTGCTGCAGGGAACAAGGTGGGAACAAGTCACTATGAGGTGGGAACAAGTCACTATGATGAGGGAACAACTTATTCACCTTCAGGTCATTTGTCTTTTCCAGAAGATATAATGTAATTCTGACTTTCAGAGGTGAAAATATTATTTGATGAAATAACTTCAGATGTCTGGATGTGACGTCATGGAGACGAAGTGATTTTTTCTGGGTCACACAGGAGTCAAGTTTGTTCCCACGAGACTTTTGCTTGAGATGAAAAGAATTCACCTTAAGCGACTTGAGAAGCTCCGTAACTATGAGACGATGGGAAATAAATAAAGCAGAATAAATGATCCTTACCATCTTCTCAGGAGGCATCTCCACCTGCTTAGTGGAAAGAACGACCAGCAGGATCCCGGCCACGGCCACAACCAGCAGCAGGACCAGAGGGGTGACGTAAGGCCGGCGGACACACATATCGGACTCCGGTTCCGTAAGTACTGCTGGACTTTACACTGGTTCTGCGCGCGCAGGTGGACTGGACTCTGGATCCGTGCGCACTGCTGCTCACTCAGCCGAAGCGCACGAGCTCTTAACGCCCTGACAGCCACAGATGGAAAAGGGGGCGGGCTCTAAGTAACCGTCTAGAATCTAGACTCTAGATTGACGCTTCATTTCTCCCGCGTCCTCTCAGTCCTGCACGCGAGCGGAAGCTTCGAAAAGAATTCTGATAATTATCATATTGCGTCTATGAAACAGACGTTTTCTGACTCTTTTGTCGTTTGATCTTTTCAAAACTTAAATTCCCTCGCCGTGTGGTGCCTCCAAGGAAACTTCCTGTTTTTGTCTCTTCTTCATAGAATCCAACTTCCCTATTTATAATAAAACTTAACCTTCAAGTCATTGTGATGAACTTAAATTACTTTTATATGGTAAAAAAAATAGACCCTTAAATTATACATCCCTTCTTTTTTAAAATGACTTTTCCAGGCTGCTGTCCGTCATTCACACAAACACACACTGTGAGTTCTTTGACCGTTTGGACCACTCCCTGCTCGGTACCAGAGAACTCCAGAGAACCAGAAACACGACGGTACCCCTGAAGCAACCACAGACTTATAACTTAGTCTCCAGTTTTAATCATGGAGGGAAATCAGCTGTGGACAAAGTTGATCCCCATCAGAACCAGGATAATAAGGTGTCATCAGGAGACAAGGACACCTAGAGCTGGGTGTCATCAGGAGACAAGGACACGAACAGCTGGGTGTCATCAGGAGACAAGGACACCTAGAGCTGGGTGTCATCAGGAGACAAGGACACGAACAGCTGGGTGTCATCAGGAGACAAGGACACCTACAGCTGGGTGTCATCAGTAGACAAGGACACCTACAGCTGGGTGTCATCAGGAGACAAGGACACCTACAGCTGGGTGTCATCAGGAGACAAGGACACGAACAGCTGGGTGTCATCAGGAGACAAGGACACCTACAGCTGGGTGTCATCAGGAGACAAGGACACGAACAGCTGGGTGTCATCAGGAGACAAGGACACCTACAGCTGGGTGTCATCAGGAGACAAGGACACCTACAGCTGGATGTCATCAGGAGACAAGGACACCTACAGCTGGGTGTCATCAGGAGACAAGGACACCTACAGCTGGGTGTCATCAGGAGACAAGGACACCTAGAGCTGGGTGTCATCAGGAGACAAGGACACGAACAGCTGGGTGTCATCAGGAGACAAGGACACGAACAGCTGGGTGTCATCAGGAGACAAGGACACCTACAGCAGGGTGTCATCAGGAGACAAGGACACGAACAGCTGGGTGTCATCAGGAGACAAGGACACCTACAGCTGGGTGTCATCAGGAGACAAGGACACCTACAGCTGGGTGTCATCAGGAGACAAGGACACGAACAGCTG
Source organism: Lophius americanus (assembly GCA_037951165.1). Taxonomy (NCBI): domain Eukaryota; kingdom Metazoa; phylum Chordata; class Actinopteri; order Lophiiformes; family Lophiidae; genus Lophius; species Lophius americanus. The sequence continues at coordinate 311,674 of JBBDHG010000055.1, forward strand.
GGTGTCATCAGGAGACAAGGACACCTGCAGCTGGGTGTCATCAGGAGACAAGGACACGAACAGCTGGGTGTCATCAGGAGACAAGGACACGAACAGCTGGGTGTCATCAGGAGACAAGGACACCTACAGCAGGGTGTCATCAGGAGACAAGGACACGAACAGCTGGGTGTCATCAGGAGACAAGGACACCTACAGCTGGGTGTCATCAGGAGACAAGGACACCTACAGCTGGGTGTCATCAGGAGACAAGGACACGAACAGCTGGGTGTCATCAGGAGACAAGGACACCTGCAGCTGGGTGTCATCAGGAGACAAGGACACAAACAGCTGGGTGTCATCAGGAGACAAGGACACCTACAGCTGGGTGTCATCAGGAGACAAGGACACCTACAGCTGGGTGTCATCAGGAGACAAGGACACGAACAGCTGGGTGTCATCAGGAGACAAGGACACCTGCAGCTGGGTGTCATCAGGAGACAAGGACACGAACAGCTGGGTGTCATCAGGAGACAAGGACACGAACAGCTGGGTGTCATCAGGAGACAAGGACACCTACAGCAGGGTGTCATCAGGAGACAAGGACACGAACAGCTGGGTGTCATCAGGAGACAAGGACACCTACAGCTGGGTGTCATCAGGAGACAAGGACACCTACAGCTGGGTGTCATCAGGAGACAAGGACACGAACAGCTGGGTGTCATCAGGAGACAAGGACACCTGCAGCTGGGTGTCATCAGGAGACAAGGACACGAACAGCTGGGTGTCATCAGTTCAGATAATGTTTTGTATAGAACCAACCCTGCTACTACCACATCAACTCGTCTCAATTAATGAACAGAGATGGCGAGACTCAAGAAGAAGAAGAAGAAGAAGAAGAAGAAACAGAAGAAGAAGAAGAAACAGAAGAAGAAGAAGAAGAAGAAACAGAAGAAGAAGAAGAGACAGGAAGAGATGACATGAAAATGAAGATGGTGTCAGGCAGGTGAATACTTTGTCCTGAAGTCGATGTTGGAAACAGGAAATGCGTTCAAGCTTGAGGATCTGAGCTGGTGAAGACACGACGACGGGTCGGAACATCTCCAGAACTGCAGGTCTCGGTGGTTGTTTCTGGTCTGCGGTGGTTAGAACCTGCCAAAGTGGACTAAGGAAGGACCAACAGGGTCATGGGCCCCCGGAGGTTATTGAGAGTAGGTGAGCCCGTGCTGCCTGGTCCCACAGAACATCTACTGTAGCAGGTTCTGATAGAAAGCAGTCGGAACATCCAGTGACATCACAGTGACATCACAGTGTGCTGCGTATGGAGCTGTGCAGCCACAGACCAGTCAGAGTGACCTCTGACCTCCTGTCCTCTGCTGAACGCTCCTACAATGGACCCATTGATGGATGTTGATGTCTTTGTACTAGATACCACAGCAGAACCGACAGAGGTCTGCTGGAGTCCAGACCTCCACGGGTCAGAACTGGTCTTTTGGCAGAAGCGGGTTCGAAGCACCAATTATGGCTGATGAGTTCATCATATTTCACCTGGTCATAATCTTTTGTCATGATTTCTTTTTTACTCCGACTGCAGGAAATGTTGGCTGTTACACTTTTTCTCCACTAGATGGCGCCGCAGTCCGACTCCTGAGAGGCAGGTGGTTCAGAGTCCAACAACTGTTCCGTTCTTCTGTCTCTGACGACACATCCAGGAGAAGTCAAACACAACAACTTTTTAAAACGTGGAATAAAAGGTGCAGATGTTTAATCACCATTTAAGATCAAATGAGTTTTATGGGGGTTTCTGCCGGGACAAACATTCACTCTCTCACACCCCGCCATAAATGAAACGTTTGAAGCGTTAATGACCCTCCGTGTGACCTCCTCATTATTTGTGGCGTTCGCCGAACTGTCCATGACACTGCAGTTCGCAGCGGTCACTCTGTGGTTGGTGTGCTCTGGGGGGGCTTCGGGGGGGAGGGTGTGATTGCCTGAGCAGAACTTGGGGGGTGACACAAATGGTCTTTGGGTGAAGAGGTCAGCAACATAATTCTGAACTGCACAGATAAATCAGACGTGTCTGGGCCCAGTGGTCCGAGCAGCCACCTGATGTTTCCTCTCCAAACACCCCCCCCCCCCCCTAAACACCACATACACTGTAAAAAATGTCCTTCTGAGCAGGTCTTCATGTCCGCCATGATGGACCCGGTGGGTCCTCCTCAGAGGACGCCACAGCGTTACTTCCTGTATGACTCATCACTCGTGGTGGTTCTCATCCACACTGATGTGTCACTGATGCCTCTGAGCCAGTAATCTGATTACTGACTACTCTTCCTCATGCGTTCTACCCTCTTCTACTCACCGCCATCAGCCTTTATTCCAACTCAAGTCCTGTAACTTATTCACTTTAAACCTTTGATGTAGGCTTTCATGGATGGATGATGGATGGATGGATGGTCGGATGGATGAATGGATGGATGGATGGATGGATGATGGATGGTCGGATGGATGAATGGATGGATGGATGGATGGATGGATGGATGAATGATGATGGATGGATGGTTGGATGAATGAATGAATGTATGGATGGATGGTTGGATGGATGGATGAATGATGATGGATGGATGGAAGGATGAATGAGTGGATGGATGGTTGGATGGATGGTTGGATGAATGGATGAATGTATGGTTGGATGGATGGATGAATGATGGTTGGATGGATGAATGGATGGATGGATGGATGCAGTCTTATTTCTGTGCTTGCTATTTAAAATGCGTAGTTGTCCCTGCTGGCGTCCAGGCTGGACTGATCATGTGACTGTGACATCACACTCCTGGCTTCCACAGCAGTTCTATTTTCTAAATGAATTAAAGCTGCTCTGTGACCCACTTTGAATCTTTAGGACACTTTTAGGACTTTTTCCATCTTTAGGACACTTTTAGGACTTTTTGAATTCTTAAGCACACTTTTAGGACTTTTTCCATCTTTAGGACACTTTTAGGACTTTTTCCATCTTTAGGACACTTTTAGGACTTTTTCCATCTTTAGGACACTTTTAGGAATTTTTGTATCTTTAGAACACTTTTAGGACCTTTGGCATCTTTAGGACACTTTTAGGACTTTTTGAATTCTTAAGCACACTTTTAGGACTTTTTCCATCTTTAGGACACTTTTAGGACTTTTTCCATCTTTAGGACACTTTTAGGAATTTTTGTATCTTTAGAACACTTTTAGGACCTTTGGCATCTTTAGGATACTTTTAGGACTTTTTCCATCTTTAGGACACTTTTAGGACTTTTTCCATCTTTAGGACACTTTTAGGACCTTTTCCATCTTTAGGACACTTTTAGG
>JBBDHG010000055.1:320000-417376 GCA_037951165.1 Lophius americanus
GGTAGGGTTAACCCGGCCCGGCCGATGCAGTACCTCACAGGAATGTGTGGTAAGGCGGTGTGTTCATGTATGTGTGTGTTTTGTTTTTGGGGGTGTAACTGTTAGGACTTGAAGTGTTTGACTTTTCTGCCAATCAGATGGAATGACGGATGGATGGATTCTGGTCCGCGGGTCAGGAGTGGGACCGGGTGCAGGTTTGTAGGTTTGTAGGGAGTCTTAGATCCATGCACTCAGAACAAAACCCACCGGTTTCTCACTGGGTTCAGGGCTCCAGATGGCAGAGCCTCCATGTTTGTCTTTCTGCAGGTCCACTTTCACGGCCGGAACAATGGAGGTGGAATCTATGACGCGCTCTGGAGAGTCGGGTCGCCCGCCTCCATCCAACAGTACCAGTGACGGTATTTGTCAACCGGAGCCCCGACTGATCCGGAACCATTAGGTTCAACAACTGTCCTTTCAATTAGCGAGTCATGGTTCTGTGAGCAGGAGAGTCATAATGTGTAACAGAACATAGTTCAGGGTGGCGCCGCATCTGGTGTGACATCCTGTTTATGCATCGAGCAGGAAGGAAGTGGAAATGTAAGGGCAGCTAACTGCAGTCAGCAGCTAGTAGCATTTAGCAGCTAGCAGCAGTTAGCAGCTAATAGCAGCTAGTAGCAGTCAACAGTTAGTGGCAGTCAACAGCTAGTAGCATTTAGCAGCTAGCAGCAGTTAGCAGCTAATAGCAGCTAGTAGCAGTCAACAGCTAGTCGCAGTCAACAGCTAGTAGCATTTAGCAGCTAGCAGCAGTTAGCAGCTAATAGCAGCTAGTAGCAGTCAACAGCTAGTGGCAGTCAACAGCTAGTAGCATTTAGCAGCTATCAGCAGTTAGCAGCTAATAGCAGCTAGTAGCAGTCAACAACTAGTGGCAGTCAACAGCTAGTAGCATTTACCAGCTAGCAGCAGTTAGCAGCTACTGATAATAATAATAATAATAAAATAATAATAAAAACAAATTATTATCATGATAAAAATAATTACAAAATATATAAATAAATAAATAATAGTAATAATAATAATAATATTAGTAATAGTTAAATAGTAAAGTAATGATATTACTAAAAATGATAATAATTATTAAAACAAATTATTATTTTTGTAAAATAATAATACAAATTATAAATAAATAAATAATAGAAATAATTATAATAGTAATATTAATAATAATCATAACAATAATAGTAATATAAAGATAGTAATAATAGTAAAAATAATTATTATTATTATAACTAATTATTATTATCATAAAATGATTATATTAATTATTATAAATAATAGAAATAATAGTAATAGTAATAATAATAATAGTAATTATAATAATAGCAGTAATAATAATAATATTATTAATAGTTATATATAAATGAATCAATAATAGAAATGATAATAATAGTAATAATAATAATGATAATATAGATAATAATAGTGTTGACTCTTTTATCAAGCAGAACAAACTTAGAGAACATGTCGTGAAATAAGATCTCTGTGTTTGGCCCATCTGGAGCCCCCCTGGATGTGGGGCGCTGAGGGTCTTGCTGTAAGACCCCACCACATGTAGACTGAGGGGCAGGTTGGGGATTGAACCGCTGACCTGCCGATCGACGGCTGAACCCAAACGTTGATTCATCATTCCTGTGTATTTGTTAAGCATGAAAACTAAAGATGTTTGAGTTTGTGTTCATAATGAAGAAGAACGTCAGACAGCCATGATGGACCTGAAGCCCCTTCCTCCTGAGTGCTGGTCTTCTTCACCGCTCTAGAAGACAAACAGCGTGAGGAGTGGGTGGGATTCCTCCTCCCTGCTGTCTGCAGCCCTCCATTCCTGGGAGCAGGGACATGCTTCTGTTTGAATTGGAGTGTGACTGGAGGTATACTGGGGGGGGGCACTCACACACTCACACACTCACACACACACACACACACACACCCACACACACCCACACACTCACACACACACTCACACACACACACACTCACACACACACTCACACACACACACACAGACACAAACTCACACACACACACACACACAGACACACACTCACACACACGCAGACACACACTCACACACACACACACACACACACACTCACACACACACCCACACACACCCACACACTCACCCACACACCCACACACACACCCACACTCACACACTCACACACACACACACTCACACACACACACACTCACACACACACACACTCACACACACACTCACACACACACTCACACACACAGACACAAACTCACACACACACACACACACAGACACACACTCACACACACGCAGACACACACTCACACACACACACACACACTCACACACACACTCACACACACAGACACACACTCACACACACACACAGACACACACTCACACACACACGCAGACACACACTCACACACACACTCACACACACACACACACTCACACACACAGACACAAACTCACACACACACACAGACACACACTCACACACACGCAGAAACACACTCACACACACACACTCACACACACACTCACACACACGCACTCACACACACTCACACACTCACACACACACTCACATACACTCACACACACACACTCACACACACACTCACACACTCACACACTCACACACACACACAAACTCACACACACACACACAAACTCACACACTCACTCACACACTCACACATACACTCTCACACACACACATACACTCACACTCACACACACTCACTCACACACACAGACACACAGGCACACAGACACACACACACACACTCACACGCACAGACGCACACACACACTCACAGACACATGCACTTACACACACACACAGAAACACGCACTCACACACAGACACACGCACACACGCGGTCGCACAAACTCACACACTCACACACACACACACGAGCGGTGACACACACTTACACACACTCACACACACAGACACACACAGACACACACATAGACACGCGGTCACACACACTCACACACACACACACACTCACACACACACTCCCCGCTGTGGACCCCTGTGTCTGCTGCTGAGCCTGTCAACCTGAGGGGGGGGGGGGGGGGGGGGTGCTGAAGTGAGGTATAGGCAGACATTTTCTCAGGAATGCTGGGATCAGAAGTGACATGAAACCAAATCCACTGTCAGATCTCAGGCTTCATCTCTGCTCGCCTGTTGACTGCTGATGCCTCCTGTCTGAACCTGAGAGTCTGCCAGGAGCCCCGCCTCCCCCCCGCCGCGTCCCCGAGGAACGTGAGGATGAAGAACATGTTCAAGAATCGTCTTCATCAGGGGCTCCAAGGGGTCGAAGATTTCAGGGATACATCCTCAAAACCTCCTACGTCGTCATCTGACGTCTCCTCCATTCCTTGGTGGGTGTGGAGTTAGTTAGGTGGAAAGAGTGGAGAAGGTGAGCAAAACCTCGCGAGAGGGAATAAATTTCTAATCACTCATTCATTTATTCACTCATTCATTTATTCACTCATTCATTTTTTCACTCATTCATTTATTCACTCGTTCATTTATTCACGCAATCATTTATTCACTCATTCATTTATTCACTCATTCATGTATTCACTCATTCATTTATTCACACATTCATTTATTCACACATTCATTTATTCACTCATTCATTTATTCACACAATCATTTATTCACTCATTTATTTATTCACTCATTCATTATTCACTCATTCATTTATTCACTCATTCATTTATTCACACAATCATTTATTCACTCATTCATTTATTCACACAATCAGTTATTCACTCATTCATTTATTCATTTATTCACACAATCATTTGTTCACACAATCATTTATTCATTTATTCACACAATCATTTATTCACACAATCATTTATTCCCTCATTCATTTATACACTCATTCATTTATTCACTTATTCATTTATTCACTCATTCATTTATTCACTCATTCATTTATTCACTTATTCATTTATTCACTCATTCATTTATTCACACAATCATTTATTCACTCATTCATTTATTCACTCATTCATTTATTCACTCATTCATTTATTCACTCATTCATTTATTTACACAATCATTTATTCACTCATTCATTTATTCACTCATTCATTATTCACTCATTCATTTATTCACTCATTCATTTATTCACACAATCATTTATTCACTCATTCATTTATTCACACAATCATTTATTCACTCATTCATTTATTCATTTATTCACACAATCATTTGTTCACACAATCATTTATTCATTTATTCACACAATCATTTATTCCCTCATTCATTTATACACTCATTCATTTATTCACTCATTCGTTTATTCACTCATTCGTTTATTCACTCATTCATTTATTCACACAATCATTTATTCACACATTCATTTATTCACACATTCATTGATTCACTCATTCATCTATTAACTCATTCATTTACTCACACATTCATTTATTCACACATTCATTGATTCACTTTATCTGTAACTGCTGTAACTGGTAGGGCTGGCGGGGGGTGGAGCCTATCCCAGCCGACATTGGGCGAGGGGCAGAGCTGAAACAAAGAGAGAGGCAACCATTCACCCTTTCATTCACTCCTGAGTCACCCGTTCACCTATAGTCATGTTTTGGACTGTGGGAGGAGAGTTCATCAACCCGTCAATCAAACTTTATTTATAAAACAATCTTTTTCAATGTTGTTTACAGGTCAGCTGATCAACAAACAAACTCCATACAGATGGGCTGGAACCAACAACCTTCTGGCTGTGGAGCAGCAGCATTACCAACCCCTCCAGCGTTCCCACTCATTCAAGATGATCCAGAACCTTCATCCAGAACCTCCAGCTGACGACATCGTACTCACGTCTAATCGAAAAACAAAACAACACAAAAACACAAAAACACAAAAACACAAAAACAAAACAAACAAAACAAACACAAAAACACAAAAACAAAACAAACAAATTGATTTGAGCTGGAGAAGAGAAAACATGTCCATCAACGAAATCACAAACAAAGCGGGAGTCTGTTAAACCTGAGATGAGAGAAACTCTGAGTTTTTTAAGGTTTGCTCTGGAACCAAAACTCCAGAGTTTCAGAGTTTCACTGATAATACAAACATCTCTTTTTTATTATTACTGTTTTTATTAGTACTGTTTTTATTAGTACTGTTTTTATTATTACTGTTTTTATTATTACTGCTTTTATTATTACTGTTTTTATTAGTACTGTTTTTATTAGTACTGTTTTTATTATTACTGCTTTTATTATTACTGTTTTTATTAGTACTGTTTTTATTATTACTGTTTTTATTATTACTGTTTTTATTATTACTGTTTTTATTAGTACTGTTTTTATTATTACTGTTTTTATTATTACTGCTTTTATTATTACTGTTTTTATTAGTACTGTTTTTATTATTACTGCTTTTATTATTACTGTTTTTATTATTACTGTTTTTATTATTACTGTTTTTATTAGTACTGTTTTTATTATTACTGCTTTTATTATTACTGTTTTTATTATTACTGTTTTTATTAGTACTGTTTTTATTATTACTGTTTTTATTATTACTGTTTTTATTAGTACTGTTTTTATTATTACTGTTTTTATTAGTACGGAGAGAAAACTCAGGGCTGAATTATCCTTGAGTGGGAGTTTGGTGAGTCCATGATGGCCGCCGCTGATCCTCGGCTGAACTTAAATAAACTCTCTGACGGCCACATTTATGTTTCTGTCCTCTTTGTCTTCTCGCTGATCCGGGACCCTCCTGCTGGGGGGGCCGGTAGAGGTGACCGCTTCTTCATTTAACCATTTTATTTACTCAATTATAGAGGCATTAAAGAGCAATTATCTGCTGCATGATGATGAGATAACGATTGTTTGAAGCTCGGCCGCCGTCTCCCTGTTAGCTCCTGCACTTGTGAGCCGTCAGAGGGGGCTAACGGCATTAGTGCAAATGTCTTTGACCCCCCCTCGCTGTTTGCCCTGCACTCAACCACACAGGATCAAACGCTCTTATCAGAGCCCCTCTTATTCAGGGGAGGCAGACCCCCTCATACCCCTGTTTCCACAGGGCTGGTTCCAGGGCTAGTTAGGAGCCGGAGCCTGGCTTAGCACCGGTTCTTTGCTTTTAAACAACCTAAGCACCAGCTCCTGGCTCTCAAAACCAAGCACCGGCACTAGCACCAAGTTATTGGTGGAAAATCGGTATGAGAGTCCATCCAGTTAGGAGCCGCAGGAGATGATTCAGGCGTGACATGGAAGCCATCGGGTCCTCGCCGTCTTCCTCGCCGTCTTCCTCGCCGTCTTCCTCGCCGTCTTCCTCGCCGTCTTCCTCGCCGTCGCTGTGTCGGTTCCTGCTGCGACTTGTTCGGGGCTCGATGCCGGGGCTCCACAGGTGAGCAGAAACAACAGACCCACTTGTGGGTTTCTTTTTTCCCCTAAGTGTTTAAGTGTTGTCTTTAAAAGGTGTCCTGTTACCCTGCTCCCCTCCGTGACCACCGGACCCCCACCCCACCCCCTCTCCTCCTGCACAGGTGAGGCTCCATCACTCACGACAAGTTTGCCTGGATGAACTCAACAGTTTCATTCATTCATTTGTTGTCAGTTTTTATCCTGAAAACTACTGACGGAGAAGTTTGAAGTGTGTTTATTAGGATAAACCCGTGACACCCTTCAGAGGGGGGGGGGGGTCCAACCAGAAGAAAAGAAGAGTTCAAAATCTTCCTCCATTCACCCTCCATCCCTCAATTTAACCTCACGTCCAATAAAATGACAAATTGACGACGTAATGATGTAACCTGAGTCAGAGTAAAACCACGCTGAGGGTCTGACAATGCTTTGATGTCCCCCCCCCCCCCCGAGTAAGCTGCTCCTCCTTCAAGCGTCCAGGTGAACCCAGCGAAACCGACTCAGGTGTCGGCACCCTCTTACCTGACGCTGACCCTCTGAGAGGCAGCGGTGGTCCTGGGAGTCACTCAGAACGCCGTCAGTCACATGAACCTCCGATCGGTGACATAAACAAACAAAGCGTCACTTCACCCTTCATCAATGGTCTTCCTCTGGAGTCAGAGACATTCACCCTTCATCACTGGTCTTCCTCTGTAGACAGAGATCTTCACCCTTCATCACTGGTCTTCCTCTGGAGTCAGAGACATTCCCCCTTCATCACTGGTCTTCCTCCACAGTCAGAAACCTTCACCCTTCATCACTGGTCTTCCTCTGGAGTCAGAGACATTCACCCTTCATCACTGGTCTTCCTCTGGAGTCAGAGACATTCACCCTTCATCACTGGTCTTCCTCCACAGTCAGAAACCTTCACCCTTCAACACTGGTCTTCCTCTGGAGTCAGAGACATTCACCCTTCATCACTGGTCTTCCTCTGTAGTCAGAGAGCTTCACCCTTCATCACTGGTCTTCCTCTGGAGTCAGAGACATTCACCCTTCATCACTGGTCTTCCTCTGGAGTCAGAGACATTCACCCTTCATCACTGGTCTTCCTCTGGAGTCAGAGACATTCACCCTTCATCACTGGTCTTCCTCTGGAGTCAGAGACATTCACCCTTCATCACTGGTCTTCCTCCACAGTGGAAACGATTTAGATAATGCATTAATAATTAATAATTAGATGATTAGATAATGATCTGGTAGGAGGAGTTAATTATGCCGTCTGTGGAGCTTTAGTAAGGCGTGGGAACCAGTTATCATTTCTGGTTATAGTGACTTTATAAGTGGGAGGGACCTAAAAACCATCATCTCCTAACATTCTTCTTCTTCTTCTTTCAGCATGTGAGGTAAAATAAAACGTCTCTACTTTCTATTTCACATCCCAGAAGCACAAAGAGGTGGATATTCAAATAGTATTTCATTAAATGAATTACATTTAAGTCCATTATTAAATTAGCATATTCGCTGAGGGTAAACATTCCTGTCCATCAAAGTGAATGCTAATGCTAACGCTAGCCTCCAGGAGCAGATGTCATCAGACCAACGTTCCTCCTCAGCAACTGAGTCATGGAAGGAGGCCTGAAATACCAGCCGTGCTGTTGTGTCACTGTCTCTGTCGCCGCCGCCAAGTTGTAGGGCACCACTTGTCTTGCCGTCGGTCTGGGAGGGGGGGGGGGAGGTTGTGAGGTGGGGCCGCGGAGGAGGGTGTCAGAAAATAGAAAATGGAAAATTCCTGTGTGAAGTGCGGCCGTCGTTGATCAGGTGAGATCAGAGCAGGAAGGGGCGGAAGCAGCAGACAGCTGCTGCAGACCCGCACACCAGCTGGGACCGGGGGCCCAGCGCTCGCAGCCGGGGGGCCCCCCGACTCTCACCAGACCGGCCGGGGCAACCGTGGTGTGTGGGGGCGGGGGGGGTGGGGGGAGAAGAATGTAAGGCAAGAGGAACTACACTTAGAGTCTGAGAACAAGTTTGAGCACAGATGCAGTAAATATGTGGCTTTAAATACCGACTCATCTTCTCCAAAGGTAATACAGACACAGTCACATGATGTAAAGGTAAATAAACGTTTGTATTTACCATACAAACGTTTACAGACGCGCGTTTGTTTGAGCGATTAAGAATAACACCAAACAACGGGGCTTATTTCTTTTCATCTCTCTCTGATTATAGATTCATGTTATTGGATCTATAATCAGATCTTCTTTTTCCTTAAAAAGAAAAAGAAGAAAATGATGTAAAACATCTTTATTGTCTCAATACCTGATCTTTTATTCACATTATTTACAAAATGTGTATAATCCTGAGGTTAAAGGTCACTGAAGCATGTTTTATATTTCTACCTTCACCTGTGTGAGCAGGAACTCTGATGTGGTGAACAGGTACTTCCTGTTTGACTGGGGTATAAATATGAGGTGACACAGGCCTGATTCTCTCTGAGGTTCTTCATCATGATGAAGACCAGAGAACACAGCAATGAGGAGCAAAGAAAAGTTGTAGAGCTGCACAAATCTGACAATGGAGACAAGAACATCTCTCAGCAGTTCAAAGGTCAGTTTGAACAGTTAGATCAATAATGAAGAAGTTTAAAGAGACTGGAGATGTTAGACATCAACCTGGAAGAGGACGTGTCTGCAAACTGATCCCACACACTGTGAGGAGGATGGTTGGACTGGAGAAAGACTCTCCAAGGATCACATCTACAGGGGTCAGAGGTCAGCTGAATGTTGGGGTCAGATTCTGGACATCTTGTTAAAGACATGGTTCCATGGACTCCATCAAACACCAGCAGATACTGGATGAAGACCTAAAAGTCTGTCAGAACCTTAAAGTGGGTCGTGGTTGGACCTTCCAGCAAGACAATGTTCTGAAGATCACCTCAACATCAACCCAAGAATGGTTCAGAGGTCACAGACTAAAGGTTCTGTGATCATCCCAGTCACCTGACCCAAACCCACCAGAACATCTGTGGGAGGTGCTGCAGAGGAGAGTCCACCAGCGTGGACCTCAGAACCTGAAGGAGGTGGCGAGGTTCTGTATGGAGGACTGGTCTCAGATCTTCTCCATGTGTCCTCAGACCTGAAATCGTCTTCACAAAAAACATTGAAGAAAATCAGAGGAAGAAAAAGTTTTCTTCACGCTCTTATGTCAGAAATCCGTTTCCAGGCCTGGTTAATGGATCCCTGATGTCATTCAGCGCCGATTTATCCTCGTCATCATCCTTCGCCGACGCCTTTGTTACATCATTCCACTATTATTAATATGAGATGTTCTACCTCTCTGCTGATGTTCTTAAGCTCTCCTCTTCTTCCTCCTCCTCACTCTTCTTCTTCACTCAGAAGAATTTCTCTGCGCCGTGAGACGTGTTTGGACTTCGAGGCCCAGTGACATCAGCGACATATGTCTGCGCTCTCGCCGTCAACTGATGACAGAATAAATCTTGGAACCGGTCATCCTTGAGTCCTTGAAATCCCAAAGCCGTCAAACGGAATGGCCTGATGTGTCCTCTGGGAGCAGGAGGTCACATGTCTCTCCGGCCAGAACTAATTCCTAATAAATGGTGGGTCTCCCAACGACGGCGTCCAGAGGTCAAATTGTTTGCATGCTTTTTTTTCCCCTCGACACATTCGCAAGAATGTCTTCAGGGTTTTTCTTGCAGATAGTTGTGGGTTCAAGCTAATATGGACTAATGACATTTAACCGTTTTGTCCATTATACTCACTCTGGTATCCTGTTCTGTTTTCACTCCTGTGTGTGTGTGTGTGTGTGTGTGTGTGTGTGTGTGTGTGTGTGTGTGTGTGTGTGTGTGTGTGTGTGTGTGTGTGTGTGTGTGTGTCTGTGTGTCTGTGTGTGTGTGTGTGTCTGACTGTGTGTGTGTGTGTGTGTGTGTCTGTGTGTCTGTGTGTGTGTGTGTCTGTGTGTCTGTGTGTCTGTGTGTGTGTCTGACTGTGTGTGTGTGTCTGTGTGTGTGTGTCTGACTGTGTGTCTGACTGTGTGTGTGTGTGTGTGTCTGTGTGTGTGTGTGTGTGTGTCTGTGTGTGTGTGTCTGTGTGTGTGTGTGTCTGTGTGTGTGTGTGTGTGTGTGTGTGTGTGTCTGTGTGTGTGTGTGTGTCTGACTGTGTGTGTGTGTGTGTGTGTGTCTGTGTGTGTGTGTGTCTGTGTGTCTGTGTGTCTGTGTGTCTGTGTGTCTGTGTGTGTGTCTGACTGTGTGTGTGTGTGTCTGTGTGTGTGTCTGACTGTGTGTCTGACTGTGTGTGTGTGTGTGTCTGTGTGTGTGTGTGTGTGTGTCTGTGTGTGTGTGTGTGTCTGTGTGTGTGTGTGTGTATGTGTGTCTGTGTGTGTGTGTCTGTGTGTGTGTGTGTGTGTGTGTGTGTCTGTGTGTGTGTGTGTCTGACTGTGTGTGTGTGTGTGTGTCTGTGTGTGTGTGTGTGTCTGTGTGTGTGTGTGTGTCTGTGTGTGTGTGTCTGTGTGTGTGTGTGTGTGTGTCTGTGTGTGTGTGTGTGTGTCTGACTGTGTGTGTGTGTGTGTCTGTGTGTCTGTGTGTGTGTGTGTCTGTGTGTGTGTTTGTGTGTGTGTGTGTGTGTGTCTGTGTCTGTGTGTGTGTGTGTGTCTGACTGTGTGTGTGTGTGTGTGTGTCTGTGTGTGTGTGTGTCTGTGTGTGTGTGTGTGTGTGTGTGTGTGTGTGTCTGTGTGTGTGTGTCTGTGTGTCTGTGTCTGTGTGTCTGTGTGTGTGTGTGTGTGTGTGTGTCTGTCTGTGTGTGTGTATGTGTGTGTGTCTGTGTGTCTGACTGTGTGTGTGTGTGTGTGTGTCTGTGTGTCTGTGTGTCTGTGTCTGTGTGTGTGTTTGTGTGTGTGTTTGTGTGTGTGTCTGTGTACACACATATATATATATATATATATATATATATATATATATATATATATATATATATATATATATATTTATCTCATAATAATCTTATATATATTTATATAAGATTTTATAAAATAAGATTAAATCAATAAAATTAAATAAATTAAAGGAAAATTAAATAAAATTAAACAAATTCAAATAAAATAAGAGAAAATCAATTCAAATAAAATAAGAGAAAATCAATTCAAATAAAATAAAGTTTAATTCATTAAATTAAATACATTTAAAGTAAAATTAAATTTAAAAAAATTCAAATAAAATTAAATAAAATTCAAATAAATTAAAACTAAATAGAAGTAGTAGTAATAGTTTGTAGTAGTGATGTCATGAAGTGCCTTTGACTCCTCCAACGTTCCCTTGGGGTTGGAACTTAGGGCTCAGTGGGCTGAACAGAGACGCTGAAGTGGAAGGCGCAGGAGCAGAGCGGCTACAGAGTACATGAGAGTTCAGGCAGGACATGATTTTCCGTGATTACAGGATGAGATGTTTACGTGATGACATCATCACTACGCCGTCTTACCCAGACAGCAAGGTTTGATCCCTTACAAGCCTCCAATCCCCTGCGTAGTACACAAAATCCCCCTGATTGAGGTGATAAAGCTCCCCCTAGTGTCAGAAATATAAAACTGATATCTCCAAAATTCAATCCAGTTCTTCCTCACACCAAAGTCATTACAGTGACATCGCAGTGACATCACAGTGACATCACAGTCTTATCGGTGCTGATTGGACCAGCAGCATCCTGCAGCTTCTATATTCTATAGTTACTAAGGTTCTGTAGGATGGAGAATATCACTGGACCTTCAGTCCATTCTACTACCAGTACATTTGTACTGTACAGAATTTTAACTTAAACTTTCATATGAATAAATAATCTATCGTTTCTTTATTTCCCACAGTTTGAAACATTTTCACCTGGAACATTTGAAACGGTTCTGAAAAGGCGAACTTTTGGAGAACAGAGTGAAGTTTCCTGAAAACGCCAGAGTTTCCGTCTCTGTGTAACCAGGTGAACTCCTGCGTAACGGGTGACATCATAACAGCTGTTATCATTTTAGCTTTGCCCTCCAAACACAAAGAAATGAAGAATCATCGCATCTATTTGATAACATTTAAAGAATCATATTTTAAAAACGTTTCTACTCAGATTTTATAAAGTGAAACGAGAACAATTCATTTTAATCAGTTGAAAAATAGGAAAAAGCTCTAAAGCATCCGGCTTCAAACCGGTTCACATTAATGAGATTCGTTTACGTATCAATTTCAGTAAATCACTTTATTTTTGAGAAATGTATTTGAAACACATTTATAAGAATTATTACACACGTATCAGATTTACGCGTTTCATTCATGTTTTAATTACAAACATGTACAACATTAAGTTTATTACTTATTTTATGTTAAAACAATGTCGTACAAACTCTCTGAGTTTATTTCTAGCACCACTGCAGCGATCAGCTGCCTCACTTCCTGTTTGCTCTTCTTCTGCGCTGTTGATATTGAGCATGTACGCCGCCATCTAGTGGCGTGAAGAACACGCTACGGCGTTTTTAGTCGTTTCCGTGGATGCGTGTTTGTGTAGGCGATGAAATATTTTGTACGATGCAATCTTTATGTAACTCGTAGCTGTGAGTCGAGATCATAGAAGTTATGTTCCCCGAAAAGTCTGATATCATTAAATTGCATCGTCGCCGCCGCCGCCGCAGAGCCTTCGTGTTAGCGCGACAACTCAAAGAGTATTTCATGGATGGTATTCAAAGATTTATTGACGTCGGTACTATGGAATGTAGTTTGGTCGCTCTCCAACGGTAAACACGCGTAAATAGAACTATTAAATGAAAGTAGGAAGTTACCTGCCGTAGTGTACCCACATAGATCGCAGTGCAAGGAAGAACTGGATTGACTTTGGGAGAGACCGGTCCTATATTTCTAATTTCTTGTTATTAATTCCAATAAGTTTTATTTTACTCAGTTTTGGGCGTTTTTTTTTATTTAAAAAAAAAACAAAAAACTCTGGAAATAACGTTTTTAAAGTGAGGAGTTCAATCAGGTACTTGTACAACGCAGGGGATTGGGGACTTTTTGGGGAAATATACCCTTTTTGTCGTGGACAGTTCAAATTAAGCAGAAAAAAAGAAAGAAAAGAAAAGCTTTTCCATTTTTATGGTAAAAGACCCCTTAGAGTGTTCTGGTTACTTTCCTGTTATCAGTCTCTATTCTGCCCGGCGACACGTGACCCTCCTACTGAATAAATGATGCATAATCATTTCTATGATGATATAAGTGTCGATGGCAGGGAACTCGGACAGGACTCCCCTCGGACGCGTCGCTCCAGGTGCTCACAATCAAATTAAAGTCTGAGTGGACTTCAAAGCGGGAGCATGTGCGTCGCCACCACTTACAATAGCGCCTGTCTTCAGAAAGCGATCCGCCTCTGGCGTGACCTTGCGTCTAACCCCCGTTGGATATGCGCCCTGAGCATGTTCGCCGCTCGCTGACATTTTGCTCCTTAAAAATAACACAGATGCTGGGTCCTGTCTGAGTCGCCGGGCCTCGGCGGATCTGGAGGTCCGGCTATTTTCACACGGGCCCGCCCCTCCCTCTCCCCCACCGCGTGTCTGAGACTCTGAGAAGGGCAGTTGTGTCCGTCACTTTATTAGTTTGGAAGCCCGACGTTTTCCCAGCTTCTTGGCCTGCAGATGAAGCGGTCGCAGCCCGTCTGCCAGCGGCCCGCGTTAATCACGGATCAGCGGCTCGGGTATCACCTGTCCGACATCCCAGCACTCAGCGGCTCAGAGGATTTACACAGTCTGGTCGCCCCGAAAATCATGTCTGTCAGCCATTAACTCTCCCGTGTCCTCTTCAGTCGATGGGATGGAAGCTGGGCTTTTAGACGGGCAGTCGCTTTTCTGCAGATTTATGATTCTGCAGATTGCTGCTGTCTTTGATCTTATAATGCAGCTTCATCTGCAGATTATCACATTAGGAGGGGTGTGTGTGTGTGTGTGTGTGTGCGTGTGTGTGTGCGTGTGTGTGTGCGTGCGTGTGTGTGTGTGTGGGTTTGTGTGTGTGTGTGTGTGGGTTTGTGTGTGCGTGTTGTGTTGGTGGGTGTGTGTGTGTTGTGTTTGTGGGTGTGTGTGTGTTGTGTTTAAGTTTGTGTGTGTGTTGTGTTTAAGTTTGTGTGTGTGTTGTGTTTGTGTGTGTGTGTGTGTTCAAAGGCTTTACAGGGCAGGACTCGTTATGGATAAAGGGGGGGGGGCTAGTTCAAATTTATTGCCTGCGTCAGCTGTGTCAAATTTGGCGAGCTCAAATGGTCAGCTTGCAAATGGCAGGACGAAGACTCCGGGTCAGCAGGCCTTCTAAAAAGCCCGGCGTTGTACATGTCCGCCTCTCAGTCGTGTAAAACTTCATCAGTACCGTCACGCGCACATTTGGGCCGCGGCATTCCCTGGAAGGAGAACCCCGCTGATGATGATGACGATGATGATGAGGATGAGGATGAGGATGATGATAAGGATGATGAGGACTGAGCTTCTGGTCCAAGTCAACCCTCCTCTTCTTCCTTCTTCTTTTTCACTTCTTTTGATCATTCATAAAGGGGACCACCCACTTTCTGAAAGGGTCAGAAAGTGGCCAGTTGGTCTTTATGGCGGCGATTTTTACGATGTGGTCAGAGCTGTTTGGAGACCACCAGTTCCCCTTTCCCTTGTCACAGGGGCTACAGTAGCCCCGGGGAAGGCTGGCTGGGAACTCACTGTATTACACTGAAGTGAAGTAACACACACACACACACAAAAAAAATTGGCATCCGCTCAAAAATCTGAACCTTTTTTCTTTTTTTCTTCATCTGTGTAATAATAAGACGGGAAAATGTATTTGTGGCATTCATGTGTTTTTATTTCACAGGAACCCAATCACAGATATAAGAAACGATGAATTCCACTAATAATTTGACGTGAATAAACAAATATTCATTTGTAATAAATGAAATTAGAAAAAGCTGCTTTTTCAGACAAAGTTGGTCCAAATGTCCTGATTTTGTTCAAATTTGACCCTGATTTAAAACAGAATCAACACCAGATCAATAATCTGTATTAATCACACCGGCCGCTGGGCCTTCTCCTTCAAACTCAGTTTGTCCTGATACAGCCAGACCATAATAAGCCCTAACATAGTTGAGTCTGAGGTAGTAACAGAGCTGGATCACACATCTGTCGCCAACAGGCATCGCGTTTAGACGACGTATTTGGGGCGTAGCTCACAACCGAAAGGCTTAAAAGCAGCTAGCAGCTAGTAGCAGCTAGCTGCTAGTAGTATAATCGGACCCAGTGGCAGGTGGAGGTGAACCTGGAGAGGTGGAGGTATGTGCTGGAGAGAAGAGGAATGAAAGACAGAATATATGTGTGTGAATGAAAGGCAGGCAGGAGGAGGTGAGGATGGAGGAGGTGCAGGAGTTTAAGGAATTTGGCTCAGCTGCTCAGAGAAACGGGGAGTGGGGAGAAGAGGTGAAGAAGCGAGTGAAGTGGAGAAGAGTGTGAGGAGTTATCTGTGACAGAAGAGGAGCAGTTCTGCTGGATGGTTTAGAGACGGTGGTTCTGGTTCTGACCAGAAGTCAGGAGGCAGAGATGAAGATGTTCAGATGTTCTCTGGGAGTGAGGAGGAAGGACAGGATTAGAAAGGAGACATCAGAGGGACAGTCCAGGTGAGACGTCCTGGAGACAAAGTCAGAGAGGACAGACTGAGATGGTTCTGACCCGTGAAGAAGAGGAGGGATAGTGGATCTACTGGGAGAAGGATGCTGGAGATGGAGCTGTAGGCAGGAGGAGAAGGGGAGGAGCAAAGAGGAGGTTTGTGGAGGTGGTGTGAGAGGACATGTATTAAATTAAAAGTCAGACTTTTTTAGTATTTAAAAAAGCGATTTTTCGTTTTATGTTAAATTTAAAACGTCTAAGATATTCAGTTAGTAAGTGACCCAAAAAAAAAATCAAATACTCAGAGATCATTTACAGATTCTTTTTATAAATTTTTATTTTCTTGTCCCAACATTAAAGCGCTAACAGCTTTTAGCTGTTAGCCGCTAATAATCAGAATGTGCTTCGATGCCGGTGAAAAAAACTCCTTGACGGACTTTTAGGAAAGAATTTAACGACTTCTCCCCCTAGTGAGTAAAATATGAACCATTAAAGTAGAACATGACATAGACGAGACGGATCTCCTCCTGCGGCGGCGGCGGCGGTGGCGGCGGAGAATTCTGGTTTCACATATTTCATAAAAACACTGAAAATGTGCATCCCATAATAATTTTTTGCATTTTTATACACATTTAACCAACTACTATACTTCCCTCTGTGCTCACATCCAAAGTTGTGTTCCAGTAGTGGGGGCATCCGTGACCTTTGACCTGTGACAATGTGGCCATAATGTTATGGCTCACTGATTAGTGGGTTGAGGTTGTCTTATATTTTTTACAGTAAAAGAAACATAATTGTGTTTATTAAAAGAAACATAATTGTGTTTATTAAAAGAAACATAATTGTGTTTATTAAAAGAAAAATAATTGTGTTAAATAAAAGAAACATAATTGTGTTTAGTAAAAGAAACATAATTGTGTTTAGTAAAAGAAACATAACTTTGATAATTACGTTGAACTTAAGTTAAACTAGCGTTTATTGAAGAGGGTCCGTTCTTTCAGTCCTTTGAATCTTCGGGGGTCCGAGTGACATAATTAAGTTCGCTAAATGTGACGTTTTATTTCTTAGCCGTTAGCAGCGAACGTCGGATGAGTTTTGCTTCCAGGCGTTAAGTGTGACGTCTCTGAACGCGTGTTTGTGTTTCCGACTGACGGACCGGTCCTGCGCTGAGAAATGGAATCAGTTGCTGCCGTCTGCCGGCACAAGCAGACCTTTACCTCCGGGATGCCTCGCTGCTGCATTTTATCACTTTATTACCCCGGAGGGGGTGAATGTGGGTCAAGAGAACGTGAGAAGGGTAAGATGTGAGGCTTCAGGTTACACCGGTACTGGAGGACACAGATCTGGATCCAGTGAAAGGATGAATCTACTGCTCTACTGAGTGAACGGATGAATCTACTGCTCTACGGAGTGAAGGGATGAATCTGCTGCTCTACGGAGTGAAGGGATTATTCTGCTGCTCTACGGAGTGAAGGGATTATTCTGCTGCTCTACGGAGTGAACGGATGAATCTACTGCTCTACGGAGTGAAGGGATGAATCTGCTGCTCTCCTGAGTGAAGGGATGAATCTGCTGCTCTACTGAGTGAACGGATGAATCTACTGCTCTCTCGAGTGAATGGATGAATCTACTGCTCTCTCGAGTGAATGGATGATTCTGAATGGATGATGCTGCTCTCAGGATGTTGATTGCTCCCTGTGAAATGATGAATCTGACCTTTTGTCCACATGATTTGTTTTTGGCCTCTTCTACAGGAGCTGGAAGTGTGACCAGTTAACAGTAGATGAAAGGAGAGTGTGTGTGTGTGTGTGTGTGTGTGTGTGTGTGTGTGTGTGTGTGTGTGTGTGTGTGTGTGTGTGTGTGTGTGTGTGTGTGTGTGTGTGTGTGTGTCTGTGTGTGTGTGTGTGTGTGCGTGTGTGTGTGTGTGTGTGTCTGTGGGGGGGGGGGACAGTGGTCTATTTAACACCTTGTTGCCACACCCATAAAGGGGCCATTAGACCCCCACCTTTGAATACAGTGCTGAGTAATGATCCACATTAGAGGCAGACAGAGGGGGGGGCGGGGGCGGGGGGGTTTCTCCAGTCACAGCTGATGATAAGCAGAATTCATCACGTTCAGTCAGACAGTCAAATTAATTCTGTTCCTGCGACCCGTCTGTGAGGAGCGCTCATCCTCTGCAGACGCCCAGGAGCACAGTGGGGTTCAGGGTCTTCTTCAAGGACCCTCAGACAAGTAGATCACGGAGGCTGGGACGGAACCTCAGAGCTTTAGAGTTCATACGCGACGCCGTTTACACGACGCCGTTTTACATCGTGATGTTTTACACAGCGGCGCGGAGCTTCCAGTTTAAACGGAGACTGAAACGGTTGTGTTTCAGACATTAGGATTAAACCAGACATGCTGTAAATACTGTAAAACTCTGTACGACGACGTTACATGAAATTACAGTAAATAACATAAAATGACCTTGAAATCATCAGTTTCCTGTTTGTTCTGTAAATGTTACCGTACGTAACTCTGAGACTTAAACCGAGAAGCACTTTGAGATTTGATCCGAATGTAAAGCGCATTATAAATGAAATGTATTGTTATTATTATTATTTTGATTTAACGGTAATGACCTGCTGGAGACATTAACGTATTTATCCATTATTTTACCACAGAGTCGTTATTTGAACCGTACAAAAATGTTTTCAACACATTCCGATGATAGAAAATAAATTTATTTACTGTTTCTTGTTTTAGGATGATTGGCATGTTTTTAACTTAATATTTTTACAGTGTAAGAAAACCTTCAATTCTCATTTTCTTATTCTTGTATATACATTTTTATTTTTATTTAGCAAGTTTTTAAAAATGTGTGACTCCCCCTTCTCTCTCTCTCTCTCTCTCTCCCCCCTCTCTCTCTCTTTCTCTCTCTCCTCTCTCTGTCTCTCTCTCCCTCTCCTTCCTCTCTCTGTCTCTCTCTCCCTTCTCTCTCTCTCTCTCTCCCCTCTCTCTCTCTCTTTCTCTCTCTCCTCTCTCTGTCTCTCTCTCTGTCTCTCTCTCCCTCTCCTTCCTCTCTCTGCTCTCTCTATCTCTCTCTCCCTCCTCTCTCTCTCTCTCCCTCCTCTCTCTCTCCCTCTCCGTCCAATCGTCACGAGGGGTCCGTGGATGTGCCCACCCACCTCAGTAACTTCCAGGGAGGGACTTTGTCTCTCAACATTTAACCAGTGAGACGTCTGACCCCAGAGACACAGAGGGCTTTTCAAAACCAGGACCTAACCCACGCAGCCCCGCACGGACCCGCAGATACCCCGCACCTCTCCGCAGCAGTGATGTCACCAGATCTTCACGCTGTCACTCATCATGGATGAATCTGCGCTGCACGGAACTTCTGAAGACCTCCACCCCTCTCAGACTTCTGGATCAGGTTTTTGGATGCAGCTCTGA
Organism: Lophius americanus; assembly: GCA_037951165.1. Lineage (NCBI taxonomy): Eukaryota > Metazoa > Chordata > Actinopteri > Lophiiformes > Lophiidae > Lophius > Lophius americanus. The sequence continues at coordinate 339,505 of JBBDHG010000055.1, forward strand.
AGACCTCCACCCCTCTCGGACTTCTGGATCAGGTTTTTGGATGCACCTCTGAAGACCTCCACCCCTCTCAGACTTCTGGATCAGGTTTTTGGATGCACCTCTGAAGACCTCCACCCCTCTCAGACTTCTGGATCAGGTTTTTGGATGCACCTCTGAAGACCTCCTGCCCCCGGTGTGCCGGTTCGGGCGTTAGACGGGTTAGATCCGGGTCTTGGATGGACAGGTTAGGGCCGGAGCTCCGTGGGATTTTTCTGACGCATCTTTCTGGGATTAATATCTGCGTCCAGATCCTGGATCGGATGAAATAAAAGAATGCATGGAATAAACCAGCGCTGCATTTACATGTAAGACCTGCTGCAGGACTACAGACTATTATTAACAAACTATTTATTCACGTTTTATGACTTTATTTCCATGTTTATAAATATATATATATATTTATATTTTCTGTAGATCGTTTCACTTTTTCGTGCTGTGGTGTCATGCTCAGGTAAAAGCACAACACACACAATCTTTCCCATAGAACAACTCATTAGTAAAACGTAAAAACAGTTTTTCATACTTAAATTAAGCCAGAAGAAACAATTTATCCTTTAAGTACGTTTAAAAAAAACTGAACACATTTTAAAAACCGTTTAAAGAAACTCTTATCTGACATGTTTGGTGTTTAATGAGGCTTTTATTATAATTATTTTAATGATAAATATCATTTTGGGCTAAAGAAGGCACTTTTAAAATGTTTTTTTTTTTATAGTACGAATTTAATTTTTACAGATTCCATTTTAAAATATTATGAGCCAAGATTTTTATATATTTTCTTAATTAATTTGTGCATTTTTATGTATCAGAAGTTCGACTTTGCTGATGAGGTTTTGCCAGAACATTATTTTCACAACTTATTTAACTTATACATACATTTTTTAAATGAAAATATTTGGTCAGAACCACAAACTCATGTCATTAAAGCAGCAGAATAATTAAATACATTGAAATTTACCTTTTTTTAATAAATATCAAAAAAAAAAAAAAGCTGAAAATGACAATTGGAGACTTTCTGTGTGAATAATCAAAGATAAATCTTTATGTAATAACATTTAAACGGTGGCGTCTCATGGGATAACGTCTATAAATCCTGCTCTTATGAATTTGGCTACATCTTCTTTATTCCAGATTAGAAAGAGAGAAACAACATGATGTATTTTATTTTTCCCTTTGCATAAAAAAAAGGGGGAGAATCACCCGTCTCCTAATTTTAACCAGTATGTGAGGACGCAGGGCGCAGTGACGGACCAGCTCAGCCGCCGGCAGGTCAGGGTCTACCAGCTCTACAGCCGCACCAGCGGGAAACACGTCCAGATTCAGGGCAAAAGGGTCACCGCCACCGCCGAGGATGGAAACCTCTACGGTAAGATCGTGATCAAATATTAAAGATGGATGTTTTTTATAGTGTGGAGAAGAACATGCATCATGGATGAATGACAGGGTGAAAGAAGTCTTCAAACATGCAGAGTTGTAGGAGAGGGGTGTGTAACCTGCTGAATGTAGTGACATGTTTGACCTTTGACCTGTTCAAAAAGGCTATTTATTGACTTTTTTTAAGGTTATTTGTCTCTTCTGATCTATTACATTCAACCATATTGTCACATTTCAATACAAAGACGATAATGTGGAATTTAGCATGAATGGCGCATAGAATATTTTTTCATTATTTGGCGTTTCAGTGCGATGGTGCGTCACTGTGACATCACTGTGACATCATTGAATGACGTGAATGTGTCTCGTAGCTCAACAGGTTGGATTCTGCTCACAACGAGTCCATTTGTCAAACGAACAAAGCAAAATCAACTCGTTTTGTGAGTTTGTAGTTTTAAATCTCAGGTCGATAGAAACTACATTTCCCATCTCAATCATCAACCTGTGATTAAGTTCAATTTTTCACATTTATTTTCAAACAGGGGACTGAATTTGTACGCTTTAGAAATAATCTTATAAACAAAAATCCTCAACATTACATTACATCATCGAGTAGAAGTACTGATAGCACACTGTAAAAAAATATTCCACAACAATTAGATGCTCTGCCTTCAAAATCCAACAAAAGTAAGAGTATTTAAAGTATCATTCGTACAAACGTGTAAAGGAGTGTTATTACTGCTGTTTTGTACTTAGCAGGATGTTAAATATGCTGAAAGTTTTATCGACCATAACTGAAAGTATTTAACGATAAACTTCTCAGAACTCTTGTACTACATTCAGAATACTACTGTTTGTGATCACTCACTGACAGTACATTTTATTCACCGTAGAAACTCATGTATCCCATAATAAATCTCAGTAATATCATGGAAACTTACTCCTCAACTTCTGCCAGTTAATTAATGGGATTTTTTTCATTGCATTTTTTACAGTGTTGTGTCACAATCCAGGACAAACACTCTATATAATGTTATTCAAGACAATTACAGCTGGTTTAACATAATTATCATAATCATGAGTTGTTATTGGTCAGTCAGGGCCTTTAGTATGATTTTAGTCAAATTTACACTATAAAAAAAACAGTTGTTGAACTTACTAAAAGCATTTCAGCTTAAAGTGTTAAACTGGACTCAATCTAACGCACTGATTTAAGTGAGACTCGGCCTAATCGAGTTCAAATACGTCTTGTTTTTTACAGTACGCAGTGAAACCCTTTTGGTTGTGGTTTCGGGGATTCTGGGTAAACAAAGATCGCGTTAGATGGTAAATTCCAGCTGAGAGATTCTTTGTGGGATTAAGTGAAGACATCTGGGTTGGTATAGAACTGATGGGTTTCTGGGAGTCGGGTCTGAAAGCCTCTGCTGGAGCCCGATGGCCCGGGGCAGAACCAGCAGCGGTTTCACCTGGTCCCTCCCTCTGGGAGCGGCTTTCAGGCCCGTATGCTAATCGGGCCTTCCTCCTGTTTCCAGAGGACATCGTCTGGCGAATTAGCGGCTGATTAGGAAACGTCCTTTATCTCCTGAGCTCCAATACACAAGGTGGTTCTGACGCCCCATTCCCCCGCAGGACCGACTCAACGGCCGATGTTTATCTCGCTTTGTAACGTCCCGCCACAACATTAGATGAATCAGACAAACGCTGAGTCGACAAATTGGTTTCATGCAGAAACGAGTTATTCTCCAATAATAAAACTCTTTAAACGAGTTTAAAAAAAGAAGAAAAAAAAGTTTTTTTTTTTCAGTTTTAAGTAATTATGTTGGTCTAACTTGATTCTCTTGAGTCGGTCTAATCTAATTTACTCAGGTTAATTCAAGTTAGCTTCTTCAATTAGTTCTAATTTAATTTTTATTGAAGTTATTTTATGACGGTTGGTTCCACTTAAGTAACTTAGATTATATGAAATATTATTCTTCTATAAACTTATAAAGGTTTGTTCCAACACATTTTTTAGCTGTATATTTTACCCCATTTAAAGTTTATCTGACTCAAATGAGTTAAGTTAGCTCAACTTAACTCTATGTTATGTAATAACGTAAAAACCCACTTTGTCTGATTCAACCTGTGTACAAACGATAATTCAACAGAAAGTGAAGGAGTGACGGTGTTTTTTCTCCCTCCCGTCTTCTTTGATGTGCAGCGCGTCTTTTCGTGGAGACGGACACCTTCGGCAGTCGGGTGAGGATCCGAGGAGCCGAGAGCGCCCGCTACCTCTGCATGAACCGGAAGGGCAAACTCGTCGGAAAGGTGCGATCATTGTTTAAACGTTGTGTGTTTGTACCGTCAGCTGAGATGAAACCAGAACGTCTGACATTGTGTGTTTTGGTTTTTCCGTTCGCCCAATGAGGTGAGGCTGTGATGTCATCGTTTCAAAAGAATCGTGTTTTGGCCGTTTACATGGAAATGGAAACGGTAGCGTTTTCAAAAGATGACACTCTAAAATTTACGTTTTTAGAATCCAGAAATGTTGTTTTCATGTAACGAAGGGCCGTTGTAGTAAATGTTCAACTTTACAGTATGGCCGTTAAATTCTATTACTGTAAAAATAAACTTTTTAATCATTTGTATTGTATTACTTTAGACCTTACTTGTATTTTATTATATTACTTTAGACCTTACTTGTATTTTATTATATTACTTTAGACCTTACTTTTATTTTATTATATTACTTTAGACTTTACTTGTATTTTATTATATTACTTTAGACCTTACTTGTATTTTATTATATTACTTTAGACCTTACTTGTATTTTATTATATTACTTTAGACCTTACTTTTATTTTATTGTATTACTTTAGACTAAACTTGTATTTTATTATATACCTTTAGACTTTACTTGTATTTTATTGTATTACTTTAGACTTTACTTGTATTTTATTGTATTACTTTAGACTTTACTTGTATTTTATTATATTACTTTAGACTTTACTTGTATTTTATTATATTACTTCAGACTTTACTTGTATTTTATTATATTACTTTAGACTTTACTTGTATTTTATTGTATTACTTTAGACTTTACTTGTATTTTATTATATTACTTTAGACTTTATTTGTATTTTATTGTATTACTTTAGACTTTACTTGTATTTTATTATATTACTTTAGACTTTACTTGTATTTTATTATATTACTTTAGACTTTACTTGTATTTTATTATATTACTTTAGACTAAACTTGTATTTTATTATATTACTTTAGACTTTACTTGACCACAAGTGAAAATACGGTAAACAAAAACTATTTTACAGTGTAGAATATTACAGTAAATGATCACATACAATCAAATCTACTTATTGATGATATAGTGTAGACAATCTTATTCATTGATAATGTCCTGTGGTATTACAGGGAACTACTGTGATTTTTACGGTAATATTTTCACACCTTGGAATATTGCAGTAAATTATGTTTTACAGTAGAATCCTCAAACTGAGATGTTTACTTTGGAGAATAACAGTAAATCTTTCACATTCCAGAAAATCACCTCACTAATAATGACTTTGTTTTACAGTAACTTACAATGGCTGCATAGTTAATGACTGTGATTTTTACAGTATGTTTTTTTTTTTTGACATGTAGAATATTGCAGTAAATAATTTTTTACAGTAGTAGTAATTTGGAGAAATACAATAAATCTTTCACATTGTAGAAACTCAGTCACCAACAATGTCCTGATGTTTTACAGTAACACTTAATAATTGCTGCCAGTTACTTTCTGTGAGTTTTATGCCTTTTTACAGTGTAGAAAATAACAGTAAAGGATTATGGACATTAGAATTCCTTAGTCGATAATTTACAATGAGGAATAAAAGTAAACACATAGTATAAATTCACAGTAACCAACAACATCCTGTAATATTGCAGTGAATTAATTGTCAATGGCGGATTGAAGTGATTTTTTACGGTAGGTTTTTTACAGTGTAGGCTGATATCCGAACTACTTCAGTCCATTGTAATCGGGGTTTCACAGCTTCTCAATCATCCCAGGATATGATGGAGTGGAAACAGAAATCTTCTGATGACCAGAGGATAGCCGCCAGGCATTATTGGCCACGGCTGACAGCGGCGAGGGGGGAGTGACCCCCCCACTGCCTGTGTGGTCATATGTCAGCGTTCCACTTCCTCCATGGAAGTGGAAAAGATGGATTCACACATGTGGCTGACATGACAGGTCATAAATCTGTTTGTCAGACGGTTCTGCTGCTGAAGTATCAGTTAGCGGATAAAAAGCACCGCCAGAACCTGAAAATCTTTCCGGCTAATATTTGTTATGCTAGCTCTGTTTTTTCGTTACTTATCAGATTTGAGCTGAAGACATCTTTATTTTTTGGAACATGTTGCAGGGCAATATTCATCCATTCATGTCTTTTTGGATAGTTGGCTAGTTAGCAATTTCTTGCTGTTAACTAGCCACCATTTGCTAGTGTTTTTATTATTTAGTGTATAATTATCATCTAGCTAAGCGTGTGTGGTCACAAGGAATAAATAAGGCTCCTAGCTTAACCAACTGCTAATTACCTAGCATGCATAATTGGTATCAGTTATAAAGCCCTAGCCAATGTTGCTACTATTTAAATGTATTGTATTCCACGCTAACTGACAAACAGAGCGGCCGCATCTTCTCGTCTAGCTCAAGCTAATGCTATTTTTTCGAATAATTGTGGCTAATAGCACACTAACTGAGGGTTAGCTACCATGTACTAGTTGTATCGAACTTCTCTAACATAAACCAATTTGGACACTAGGGATAATTATGGCTGCTAGGTGAACTACCAAATGCTAATTGAACAGCCGTTAAAAGGGTAACAATCTTTTTATCTAAGGTAGCTACAACTGATAATTGAGGCTATTAGCTAATCAGCTGGTGGTAAGGCAGTTTTTTGTTGTGGCTGCATTCTTATCATCTGGCTTTAGCAAATTCAGCTACATGTGGTAATTGTGTGTCATGCTAACATTAGCATCCTGCTACAGAGTTAAATACATTATTCCTCCGTGTTCTTCATAATAATTGATTTGATTTGAATTTGGCTACAAGCGATACATTTGGCTAATAGCTTGTTGTGGCTACTAGCTAATCCGCTGCGGGCTAGCCACCATTAGCTAGTGCTTCCATTCTTTTATCGAACTTCAGCAAACATGGCGATAACTCTCGTCTTCTCTGAAACGTTAGCGTTCCCATCCTGCGGAGGGCTTTGATATGTGAAGCCCGTGATCGCGTTCATGCGGCGCCATGCATGTGTTCTCATCTGTTTCCTACATGAATGAATGTTCTGACCCGATGTTCCTTCATGTCTCCTCTCCAGCCCAACGGCCGGAGCCGGGACTGTATCTTCACAGAGATCGTTCTGGAGAACAATTACACGGCCTTCCAGAATGCCAAGTATGAGGGCTGGTATGTAGCGTTCACCAGGAAGGGCCGGCCCATGAAAGCCTCCAGGACCCGGCAGAACCAGAGAGAGGTCCATTTCATCAAAAGGCTGCACACAGGCCCGCCGCCCTTCCCCAACACGGACCAAAGCAAACACTTTGAGTTCATCCGATTTCCGTCCACACGTCGAGCGAAGCGGAACAGGAAATCTCGTACCTCTTCCTAACACGCAGCGCCGGAGCTGGACTGATGACAGGCCGCCACGTGGGAAGAGACAGAGGAACTTTCTTATTTTTGTATATTTGTGAAAGGTGAAGAAAACGGTTGAGTGCCGTGAATCTAAAGTAATATGCTGTAAAACCATCCTGTGTAAATACTGCAAGAGAGTAAAGAAGATGGATTATATTTAATTGTCATGTGTTTATGTGTTGACTGGTGGGGGAGCAGGAATGAGGGGCATTGTGGGAAATGGAGGCTTTTTAAAGCCTCACGTTACCATGAATAGTTCAAAAGAACCGGTTCGTCAGGAAAACGACACTTTTATTCAAAAACATGTGTAAAGTCAAGAAACAGCTCAAAGTATGACATAAGATTATTATACTCCGATAAGCCAAAACATTAAAACCACCTGCCGACTGCTAGGTGCCAGAACCGCTCTGTGACGTCACTGTGATGTCACTTTAAGCTCTGAAACCTTTCCAGCAGAACCATCATTGGCAATCCAGATCAGCAATTTGTGCTAAAGTAGATCTTCTGTGGGTTCGGACAACATCGGCTGATCTTCACCCAGGACCCTGGTTCTCCTTCATTAGACCACCTGGTAGGTTCTAAGATCTGCAGACCAGAAACAGCCAACAAGACCTGCAGGTTTGAAGATGTTCTCACCCCAACCTCTACACATCACAATTTGGTCTTTATCAAGTCTCTCAGATCCTTAACTTCCGTTCTTCCTGCTTTCAAAATCAACTTCTGGACGAAATACTCACCTGTTGTCTAACCAGAAAACCCACTGACAGTAACCAGGTAATATATCCCACCCACTGACAGGTTACCATGGTAACCAGGTAATATATCCCACCCACTGACAGGTTACCATGGTAACCAGGTAACATATCCCACCCACTGACCGGTAACCATAGTAACCAGGTAACATATCCCACCCACTGACCGGTAACCATGGTAACCAGGTAACATATCCCACCCACTGACCGGTAACCATGGTAACCAGGTAACATCCCACCCACTGACCGGTAACCATGGTAACCAGGTAATCCTTGTTAGTTAGACTTGCCCTGGCAGTGGTTGTAATGATATGGATGGTCGAGGTATAGTCCATGCTGCATAACGAGCGGTGAGTCGAGTTCTGATAAACAATGAAAGAAGTAATTATATTAATTACGTTCGGTTCCACGTCATAAATGTTTCCTGTTGATTGTTTAAATCATGTAAAAGAAAAATCTGATTTAAAACCTCTGCGGTGACCTTTGAGCATTTACTATATTTGGACGTCTTGCCAGTTTCCGAATGAAAACAGAAGCTCCTTCGTCATCATCAGTTGATGCTTCTTCGTCTCTTAGTTACCATGGTTACCAGCATCAAGCGTCTGCTAACGGCCTCGTGTTTCAGCACATATAGAAGTATAAAACTATGATCTGTATCTTCTGCTGGTCCTCTGACGTGTTTGGATGATTTTCTTCTTCTGTGGTTTTATTAATTAACTTCTACTGGCTGCTTCTTGGATTTGTTCAATACATTTTCAAAATCTTATTGACCTTTTCATCAGAACCTTTTCATGGATCTGTGCACAGCAGCTCTTCTGAGGTACCAGACAACATCAGCTGTTCTTTGCCAGGAGCCTTGACCCAGACAAAGACCCAAAGACCCATGGTCATGTCACACATCAGATTTGATTCTTGTAAATCTCGGTGCTGGACTGAACCGACCCGGCCTGATGACACATCAGAATTTTGTTTGGACCTGGGCCAAATGTCAGAGCTGGTTTAATGAACTTGGCAGAGACTGAACTTATGAGTCTTAAACTGAATTAAGACGGACTGGAGGAAACATGGCTGTGATGTTTACGTGATCTTTTATTGCCGTGACACCGGGACAACATCTGATAATCTGATAACCAACATCTGATAACCGGTTCTGATGAGACGACTCAGTGACGATTATTGGTTTCATCAGATTACAATCGTCGTTTGGATCGGAACCAAGATTGGATACATTTGTCTCAGTTACTCCCTGTAATATTGGTTTATATTCGCTGCATCTTCTGTAATTTAATCATCAGAAAAAAGTATTTTCTTCATTCTTTTTTTATTTCATGACTTCTATAAAGGAGTGAATTTATAAAAATAAAGATATATATGATGTGGAAAAAATTATTTCTTTATACATACATTAATTTATATACATACACATGTTATTATAGAGTTTTTCATATTAAATCTACTTAAGACAAGATCAATTAGAAAGTTTAATTTTTAAAGCTCCTATATCCTTTAATATTGTCACATGTTTGTAAATGAATAGAAATTAATAATAAAAATAAAATAAATAATAATAATGATACAGACATCGTTTCAACTAAACCTGAAGGGATCCAGGTGTCACTCCGCATAGCTGTGTCGGTAACTGCCAGTTTTTTCCAGCCTGTCATTAACGTGGTTTCCCACGGCCGTTTGAAGGGGTAATAATTATTGCAATGAAAGTGGCTCCCTCTAGTGGATGATATTGGTAACTGCAGCCATCTGGCTCCCCCTGCTTAGCCTGAGTGGGTCACCGCAATAAGTGTGGCATCTCTTAATGGCCTGTGTTGTTCTTTGAATAACTCTGGCTCCTCTTGTGGCCTATCGTGGTAACTGTAAGAAGTCTGGCACCCTCTGGTGGCCATTGTTGGTAAATGTATTAAATGTGGCTCCCTCTGGTGACCAATGTTGGTAACTGTAATAAATATTGCTTTCTTTGGAGGCCTATGTAGGTATCTGTAATAGAACTGTCACCCTCTCGTGGCCTATCTTGGTAACTGTAATAAGTCTGGCGCCCTCTGCTGACCTATGTTGGTAACTGTAATAAGTGTGTTTTCCTCTGGGGACTTATGTTGGTAACGGTAATAAATATCGCTTTCTTTGGTGGTCTATGTTGGTAACTAATAAATCTGTCGCCCTCTCGTGGCCTATGTTGGTATCTGTAATAAATATGTCGCCCTCTCGTGGCCTATGTTGGTATCTGTAATACATCTGTCGCCCTCTCGTGGCCTAGGTTGGTAACTGTAATAAATCTGGCGCCCTCTGGTGACCTGGGTTGGTAACTGTAATAAATCTGGCGCCCTCTTGTGACCTATGTTGGTAACTGTAAATAATCTGGCGCCCTCTGCTGACCTATGTTGGTAAATGTAATAAATATGTCGCCCTCTTGTGATTTATGTTGGTAACTGTAATAAATCTGGCGCCCTCTGCTGACCTATGTTGGTAACTGTAATAAATCTGGCGCCCTCTTGTGACCATTGTGGTAACTGTAAATAATCTGGCGCCCTCTTGTGACCTATGTTGGTAAATGTAATAAATCTGTCGCCCTCTTGTGACCTATGTTGGTAATGTAATAAATCTGTCGCCCTCTTGTGACCTATGTTGGTAAATGTAATAATTTTGTCGCCCTCTAGTGGCGTATGTTGGTAACTCAACTTCTGTCAGGTGGAAAGTCACCTGATTGCTGCACTAACAGGAAGTGGAAGTCTTAGTTCTTCAAACCAGTCATGATCAAACATCTCACTTATCTATTCATGTTTTATATTTGATGCCAAACGGTTTGAAACTGTAAAGATGTTCGGCGGAGACGATGAAGACGGGGACTTCCTGTCTCCGTCCGGAGGGTGAGTTTGGTCGTTAAGATAATGCTAATAGCATCGCGCTAACTGGATAAATAGCATTTTAGCTTGTTTGAAACCAGCTGTTTGATCTGAATGTTATTTAAGTTAACCTATTAAATGTGACGTTATTTGTCGGAAAAACCTTTTCGAGATTAAATCAGAGCCCCGGCGACAAGTTCTCTCACACTTTACAACATTATTAGACCCCGATTTACGTAATAAAGAAACACTTGTGTTAATTTAATTATTCTTTAACAAAAAAATCTAAAACGTCTTTATAAAATACGAGATTTAAGGTTTCTCGATACATCCTTATAAGTATGCCTTAACAAAAGTATAACATGGTATTTGTAAGTTATTCATTACTCATTAACTTCCTAGTATGGAGGCTAGCCCTCAGAAAGCTAATTAGCTCATGTTGTGTTCTGTATAAAGTTAGCAGCTGCAGCTTCCTTGGAGAAATAAAGTGCTTAGTCATCACATGACTGAGTTTTTATTACTGTTTAATTAACAATACCCCTCAAATCACGATTGAATCCTTCAAAGATCAGATTAAAATGTAGAATAAACCCTAAAGAAGTCATTTAATCTTATCTCACAGACATGCTTATAGATGTGTACGTTTTGTATCAAGTATGGTTATGAATGGATGAAATAAATGTCGTTGTTTCCAGTTCTTTTATCAGAATATGAAAAAAATAATTGTGAATCTAATAAAATAAATTGTAGGTCTCTGTATTAAGCCTTTGAAATGTGATAAATATAACATGATATTGTTAAGTTATTCCTAAGACTTCTTACCCGTATAGATGTGAGACCTACAAAAGCTAAGAGGAACTCATAGAACGTCTGGATAAAGTTAGCAGCTCACTTGGGAAGTAAAGCAGTTATTTAATGGAAGTTATATGAGATTCAGCAGGTCTGATTTCAACAGGACTGAGTCTGTTGTCTGTTTTCTGCCTGCTGGTGTGTTTAATTATCACATGACTTCATTCTCCCACTGACCGTTGGAGGTTTTATTACTGTGTCATTAACATAATCCCTAAAACGACAACAAAAACCTTCTTAATTGTTGAATAGACACTATGAAAGTCATTTGTGGTTCATTTTGCACATGTTAATGCGTGTGTATGTTTTGTGTTTCACTATGATTGGTTCTGGAGAAATTATTCAGTTCCATCACGTCTGTGAAAAGACCTGCAATGGAAAATACACACAGATCAGCCATAACATTACAAGCAAAGAAAATGAATATAAACATCAACTACAGATTTGAAAGAAAATTACACCGTAACAATATAAGTAAAAATGTATTCATAACTAACACAAATACATTGAGAAATATTTAATGGGAAAATAAATGAGGATAAATGTTTTGTTGAATAACAATGTAATAATAAGGAAAGTATTACGACTACTCACAATAGAAATAAATAAAAGGTGTCTAATAATAATGAACTGAATTCTATACATTATAAATGTAATTTAGCAGTTATATTGTTATAATGAATACTTAATTGTGATTAATGTAAGTGTAGTTAGGTTCAGAATGATGATATTGGAGCTGATGTTGACAAACGCATGACATGTTTCTGAGTCCAAACCGCGACACAGACTCGCTTCCTATAAATACATACTCTTGATTCGGAGGAATTCAGTTCCAGCTCCGCATTATTTTCAGGCGCTGCTGTGATTCATGGCGCTGAATGACTTTACTCTGATGGCAGCGCCGTATGGAGCTGCTGGAATAAACGAGACCTGTTCTGGAGGAGGCGGAGGAGGAGGAGGAGTATTATCCAGGGTAATTCCTCTCACATGCTGCCTGTTAGAGGAGCACAGTGAAAAATTCTTCCTCGACTCTTCCCCATCTCTGCCGCTCAGTGTCCAGTGGGAGCTGCTCACATGCGCCTCTGCTCTGCGTTGGAATCTAGTATGCTGGTGTAAAAGCAGCAGGGACCCAGAGATCAGAGGGAGGCGGGGGGGGGGGCCGGCCCGGGATAGAAGCCTCCAGACGTATCCCAGGAGGATTTGAAGTCACCCATGCAAACGCAGCGCTCCACCTCATCCCTGTTCCTAACCGTCGGGGATGAAGGCCTCAAGGCTTTCAACATGTCCATTCTGGAAGATTCCAATGTCTACCAGTGGAAGGAGTTCCAGGGGTCAGTACCGGACCGTCTGCCCACACCCGGTCGGTCCGGTCCTACAGATTTGGTCCCGCAGGACGGATATGGGGATCCATTTGTACGGCCGAGGGAGTTATCGTACCGATTTAATGCTTTCTGCTCCGCAATTGTTTTTTCAATCCATGAGAGAAACAGAAGGTTGTGTCTTCTCTCCTCGTTACTTCACTAAAGGATTCTGCAGCAGAACCTTCACCGTTACTGGACCGTCGCCTCATGCCAATCATTCAGAATCCTAGATCCCAGATTATTTTGTGTAGTTGTTAGAATCGCATTCCGTCCTCTGGATCCAAACGTCTGACTGAAGCAGAAATATTCACTATAACCGCGTCGATGTTGTTTTATCTGACCCGCTTCTTCTTCTAGGAGGGGAGATTTCACTGCTTCAGTGCAAACGGAAATAAATGTGTCAGAACACGCAGTTTTAGACAGGTGGTTTTAATGTTCTGGCTGATGTGGGCATACCTGAAGGCAGGGTGTTTTAATCTTTGTGTGGAACCATGTAATGGGTCACATGGTTCATGGAAACGGAACCGTATCCACAGCAGACGATCTTTCCACGTCTCATCCTCACAGGGCCAAGCTGGCCTCCTTGTTTGGACTGGACCAGGAGTCCAGTCGGGGGAACGAGTCCTTCCAGTACACGGCGCCCAAACAGCCCAGGAAAACCTCCAACTCAGCCTCCCAGAAACCGGCGCCACCTGCTGGAGCTCCTGCAGTTGTACTGGCCACAGCGGTCCAGACCTTCAGATAGTGAGAAATCCATTTTTACCTCTATTTAATCCTTTCATGTCCTCAACGGAGAAATAATAATAATAATAATCATACATTTCATTTATAATGCACTTTACATGATCCGTTTTTCATGTTTTCACGTCTTAGACTCTACATTTACCAGGAAAGTAACAAATCATTGGATCAGGCATGTTTTAAAACCTTAAAATATCGTATTTATGCCATTCTTTCAGGATGGAATGACTTTAAATGCGTCTTAATGACAACAAAGACTCGTCAGTAATAACGTTTCTGCCTCCAGCATAAAGGGACAGTTCAAAAGTTTAGAAAAGGAGGTTTTCACCTGTAATTATTCTTAGGATAAAAACTAAACACAGGCGTAACAATCCCTACGTTTATCCGTTAACCGCTATTTCAGTTTGCACAAACGAGGCCACCTCTTCCAACTCTTGTGTCCACTTTTATTTGGAAATGTCAACTTTCATTTGTCATTTTCGAATTTATTCTCGAAATGAAATATGAAAAAAAAAAAAACTTCTTCCTCCTCTCATGATTTTATTCCGTCTGTCATCCGGGCAGCAGAGACGCTTCCAAACGGTTCTGCTGCACATTTATCAGCAGCAAATAGTGAGTCAAAGTGAGCCGGGGAGGACATGAAAGAGTCAATGTTCTTCCTTTTCTTTTCATGTTGGTTGAATGTTGCTTCTTCATTGAGTCTGGAGAATGTCGTCTTCTCCCTGCAGTATTAACGGACAGTACGTGAAGCAAGGCAAGCTGGGGGCCGCCGTCCTGGGCAACCACACGGCTAAAGAGGTGGGCGCCTCACTCTCTGGTCACTTTATCGTCACCCCATTAGATTCTTTATCGGAATAATCCTCTTCTTCCCCGCAGTACAAGCTGCTCCTCTACCTCAGCCAACAGAAACAAGTGGCCGCCGCCAAGATTCACGCCGGCTTTGTTTTCACGGTGAGTGCAGAGAAATGAGTATCACCCTTCACCGAGTATCACTCTTCACCGAGTATCATCCTTCACCGAGTATCACTCTTCACCGAGTATCACTCTTCACCGAGTATCAGTCTTCACCGAGTATCACCCTTCACCGAGTATCAGTCTTCACCGAGTATCACTCTTCACCGAGTATCATCCTTCACCGAGTATCACCCTTCACCGAGTATCAGTCTTCACCGAGTATCACTCTTCACCGAGTATCATCCTTCACCGAGTATCACTCTTCACCGAGTATCAGTCTTCACCGAGTATCACCCTTCACCGAGTATCACCCTTCACCGAGTATCACTCTTCACAGAGTATCACTCTTCACAGAGTATCACTCTTCACCGAGTATCACTCTTCACCAAGTATCAGTCTTCACCGAGTATCAGTCTTCACCGAGTATCACTCTTCACCGAGTATCATCCTTCACCGAGTATCACCCTTCACCGAGTATCAGTCTTCACCGAGTATCACCCTTCACCGAGTATCACCCTTCACCGAGTATCACTCTTCACAGAGTATCACTCTTCACAGAGTATCACTCTTCACCGAGTATCACTCTTCACCAAGTATCAGTCTTCACCGAGTATCACCCTTCACCAGGGCGACATTCCTCACTGATGTGAAGAATTTGTAGGGATTCTTCCTTTTAAAGAGGTTTACATCATCTTTAGAGTAATGTTAGTTCTGTGAGGTCCAAACACAGGAGACCACCCTCTACTCACACATAGACCTACTCACACATAGACCTACTCACACATACACCTACTCACACATACACCTACTCACACATACACCTACTCACACATACACCTACTCACACATAGACCTACTTACACATACACCTACTCACACATACACCTACTCACACATAGACCTACTCACACATACACCTACTCACACATACACATATTCACACATAGACCTACTTACACATAGACCTACTCACATATAGACCTACTCACACATACACCTACTCACACATACACCTACTCACACATAGACCTACTTACACATACACCTACTCACACATACACCTACTCACACATACACCTACTCACACATACACCTACTCACACATAGACCTACTTACACATACACCTACTCACACATACACCTACTCACACATACACCTACTCACACATACACCTACTCACACATAGACCTACTCACACATAGACCTACTTACACATACACCTACTCACACATAGACCTACTCACACATACACCTACTCACACATACACCTACTCACACATACACCTACTCACACATAGACCTACTTACACATACACCTACTCACACATACACCTACTCACACATACACCTACTCACACATAGACCTACTTACACATACACCTACTCACACATACACCTACTCACACATACACCTACTCACACATACACCTACTCACACATACACCTACTCACACATAGACCTACTTACACATACACCTACTCACACATACACCTACTCACACATACACCTACTCACACATAGACCTACTTACACATACACCTACTCACACATACACCTACTCACACATACACCTACTCACACATACACCTACTCACACATACACCTACTCACACATAGACCTACTTACACATACACCTACTCACACATACACCTACTCACACATACACCTACTCACACATACACATATTCACACATAGACCTACTTACACATAGACCTACTCACATATAGACCTACTCACACATACACCTACTCACACATACACCTACTCACACATAGACGTACTTACACATACACCTACTCACACATACACATATTCACACATAGACCTACTCACATATAGACCTACTCACATATAGACCTACTCACACATAGACCACATTTGGTCGCCCGTGTCTGTACCTTCTGCTAGAGTGAGGGAGTGAGTTGTGAATCCAGTCTTCGGCACCAGGTCTGTTTCTTCGTTCTGTCAGCCAGAAGCGACATGATCCTCATCATCATCATCATCATCATCATCATCACGTCTTCTTCTCTCCTCTGTGCTCTTTGACCCCTGCAGGTACAGCCAAACAATTACTGCACTTTTTACGACGACCAGAGGCAGAACTGGTCTCTGATGTTTGAGTCGGAGAAATCCTCCTCAGACTTCTGCAAAGAGGTGAGCACCACAGGAGAACCTTCTGACCCATCTTGGTCTCATAAGCTGCATGATGATGATGAAGATGAAGATGACTGCTTTCCTTCGCTGCTTCTCAGGTGTGTTTGGCCAAAGCCAACTGCGTCGCCTCTCTGGACGTCGCGGTGGTCCAGGATCTGAGTCTGGGCGAGGGCCAGGCGGTGGAGAACGGAGACTCTCTGGAGGTGGTGTACACAGGCTGGCTCCTGCAGAACCACGCCGTCGGACAGGTCTCATGCTCCACCCACCTTTTTTATTCTGTGAAGGTCCCAACTTGATGACCCGCGACCCACTGGATGTTAAATATGGTTTCAGGTGTTTGACTCCAACCAGAACCAGAACAAGGACAAGTTGCTGCGACTGAGAGTCGGAGCAGGAAAAGTCATCAGAGTGAGTCCAAACCTTCTTCCCTCCACAAGAGCAGCAGCTCAAACGCTGTAATGTCCTCAGGTCAGATGATGAAGGTGCCTCAAAGGTCAACGTTTGTTGTCTCTTCATTCACGCTGAAAGATTTCCAAGCTGGTGAGATGTTTGTAGCCATGCTAGCTCAAGCTTGGTGCGTGTAACGGACACGGGACCGGGCCTCAGTGAGGCGGTACCACCGAGTTGTAGAACTAAGCATCCTAGATGCTGAACCCGCCTGACCGTGACTGCGTTCATCATTCCATCTCATGACTCCGCCTCCTGTCTGTCCACCTCCGGCCGAGCAGGGCTGGGAGGAAGGGATGTTGGGGATGAAGAAGGCTGGCCGTCGTTTCATCGTCATCCCGCCCAACCTGGCTTACGGCACCAAGGGAGTCCCAAACCGCATCCCGTCCAACAGCACCCTCATCTTCGAAGCGGAGCTTCGACGGGTAACTCATTCCCTCTTCATCATTTTCTCTCACACCTCATCACCAGTGAACCCGTCTCATCCCGTCTGTCTCGTCCTGTAGGTGAAGTTCGCCAAGGACAGTGGGTCCGATCGGGCCAGTGCCAGCTCTAGAGACTCTGCTGCCCCCTCCCCAGCCCCCAGTGTGGAGAATCTGACACCAGAGCCCCCAGTGCAGACCAGCACCTCAGGTCCAGGAACACCAGGGTGAGATTAGAACCTCAGGAATTCATTAACAGCCTGTTTTCGTCACATGAACTGACCCGCGTCTGGCTTTGACTGTTCCAGGGAGACCCCCCTCAGGGCCAAGTCAAACTCCCTGAGTGAACAGCTGGCCGTAAGAACCTCGCCGCTCCTTTCTTACTCATAACATTTCATTTTGATCGTTCTGCAGCTTGATTGATCTGGAACTCTCTCCGTCTGAAATTTAGAATCCAGACGCCACCAAAGCCAAGCTGATCTCTCGCATGGCGAGGATGGGGCAGCCCATGCTGCCCTTCCTGACGGGAGCCGCCGGCCAGCATGAATCCAGTGACTCTGAGCTGGAGGTAAGACGCCGGGGTTCTAGAGAGGAAGCGGTTCTGTTGGCGCTGAAAGTCTGCTGATGCTGTAGAGTGTTGTTTGTGTCGATCCTCAGGACACCAGCGCCAGCAGAGGGAAGGATCAGCCGGCGACACCGTCTCCAGTGCAGATCTCCACCTCTTCTGCTCCAGCGGCGGCACACGGTACCACTCCTCCGCCTGTGTCCCGTCCGGTCCTCAGAGATCCAAAGAACTTCTCGACCAGGCTTTCTAATCCCATCTTGTCTCTCCTGCAGTTCACCCCCATCCTCACGCGGCTCCGCCTTCTGCCCTACTTCCTGTCATGACCGCACAGCCAGGGCTACCGGGCAGCAGCCACGCCTTCCAGGTGGAAATGTCACCCTGTCTCCTCAGAACCTCTCATCAGAACCTTCTCATTCATACTTGTTAGTGACCTGGATTATGTTTCACAGCCTTACGCCTACGCACAGACCTCATTGGCTCCATCTCAGCTGCAGCCCGTCGGCCCGGTTTACCCAGCACAGACGGTCCCGTACATGGGTGAGTTACAGCCAAATCATTATGACCAGGATTCCAGCTATCGCTTTAAGATGCGGCTCCACAACAGTAGGAGTGGGTATCGCTGGGCTTTAGTCAGTACCGATACGGCGTTTTGAACTTGTGGTACCGCTGGGTCCGAAAGATAAAGACATTAATTGTAGTCCTTTATTTAAACACGCTCACTGAGACTTTTGTCTCTGGTGTACCAGAAGAGGGGAGAAACATTTAAACCAGGGTCAAGCTCTGCTGCCTTGCGGGCTGAACCGAGGTTCTCGGGCCAGCAGAAGAAATAGTTTTTGTACGTAAATCCATTTTGGTCTTCAGTTGGTCAATAGTTGCTCCACGTGAGTCTGGAATCCAGCCAGAGCCCCAAGTATATGACCCACTTCAAACGACCCAGAGTCCTACGTAGAAGCAGTTGAATCGCCGTGGTTACATTTAGCCACTCGTCATGTGACGCGTTCTTTGGCTGCTTCATTCAAAAGGCAGAATTCTCCAAGAGGTTATTTATTCTTCCAAAATAACACCTGAGACCCACGAAACACATCACAGAACAGATTATGGTTCTGACCGGGATTCTCCATCCAGGCCCCAGTGACGTCACCTCCTTCCTGATGACGGAGGCCCGGCAGCACAACACGGAGATCCGCTTGTCGGTGGGAAAAGTAGGGGACAAAGTGGATCTACTGGCCTCAAAGGTGAAAGGTCGACCTGTTGTTGAAGCAGCTCCAGCAGAGAGGAGACACTCATCAGGTTCTTTCCTCACGTCTGCAGATAGAGGAGCTCCAGAGGCAGGGTGGTCTCAGCATGGGGGTGTCCAGCATGTCGATGGAAACCTCCATGATGGTGCACAACATCCAAAGAATCGTCCAGGTAAGAAACTTCTGCTCTCGCTGTTTATCGTAAAAGGCTTAACGCGGATCTGAGGACCGTACAGCGTTCTGGACTCCACTGAAATGAAGGAATGAAAGAGGAATGAGGAATAAAACACGCGTGTCGTCTTTGGATCCAGGACCGTCACTGTGGAGGAAGTGGCCCGTTTATAACTCCTCCCACAGATTTTATCCGATCGAACCGAAATTTTGTTCTCTTCTTTGTTTAACGAAGACAAAGAGACCTACTTAAAGGTTTGTTTAAGCGGGTTCTGGATGTTCGCAGACATTTGAAAGTTTGAAACGATCGTTTCACTGTAATATTTATGGTTCTGGTTTCGTCAGGATTCCAAACTCTCAAAATTCCAATTTCATTTTTAGGAGAATGAGTGTTTGAAGAAAGAAGTGTTTGAGAAAAGCTCCCGCATCGAGGAACAAAATCATAAGATCGGGGAACTCATCAACCAGAACCAGAGGTGAGTCAGAAAAACAGCCGTGTTATTATTCTGTTTTGTGTAAAATTCTAACACAGATAGAAACCGGATGTAAGGTTTGAGTTTGAACCGTTTAAACTCTTTCAACTCTTTCAACTCTTTGAACGTTTCTCCTGCTGCGGTAAAAACATGAATTAGAAACTTAAAACAAAACGTCTAAAATCAGTAAATCACAACAAACCGATTCCTGTAGCTGAATCGAGGGTCAGGGGAGGTTTTGAGGTGGACCCAGTCTGTCGGTTCTGTGGTTGTCCAGGTTCATGGAGCAGAGTAACCTGCAGCAGGAGAAGAGGAACGACTCCCTCAAGTCCAGCAGCGAGCAGAACCAGGCCAGACTGCTGCAGGCAGAGTTGGACAAGGTGAGAAGGGGGGCCACTGAGGCGATTGTTCTGATGAACCCAAACCGCCGCATTAAGAGTTTTAGCGTTTATATCCTTTTGGCTGAAGAGGAGGGGGTTGTTTCACATGAAGAAGCTCCGCCCTCGTCTTCAGGCAGCTTCTGATGGCAGCCCTGATTCTCTTATAAACCGGTGGGTCCAGAACCTTCTGCTCTGGAGACAACCCCAGAAAACTACAGATGAGTCCCCAAGCATGTAGGATAGATTGGACCGAACTCATTATTGGGGACCGGGAACCAGGTGACACCTTGGATCAACAATGACCCGACTGCAGCCAGAACAAGAAGAACAAATGAAAATGATTGTATTCTCCCTCCACACTTGGTTCAGTCCAGAACATCTCAAGATCTGAGAGACTCCTGTCTTAGCTGCATATGGAGTGGGTCAGAACATCTCCAGAGGTCTTGTTGGGTGGACCTATTCTGTGGCGGTTAGAACCTACTAAAGTGGTCTAAGGAAGGAGAGCTGGAGATCACGGGCGTCCAGGCTGTGGAGAGAAGGCTGGTCCTTGTTGTCTGATCCCACAGAAGATCTACTGTAGCAGGTGGAGCTGATGCTGGTTCTCCAGCATCTATCCATCTATCCATCCATCTATCCATCTATCCATCTATCCATCTATCCATCTATCCATCTATCCATAGATGGATAGATGGATAGATGCTGGAGAACCAGCATCTATCCATCTATCCATCCATCTATCCATCTATCCATCTATCCATCTATCCATTTATCCATCTATCCATAGATGGATAGATGGATAGATGCTGGAGAACCAGCATCTATCCATCTATCCATCTATCCATCTATCCATCTATCCATCTATCCATCCATCTATCCATCTATCCATCTATCCATCTATCCATAGATGGATAGATGGATAGATGCTGGAGAACCAGCATCTATCCATCATGACCGTATGCGTAATACGGTCATGCCTACCGTGATTGGTAACTCTGAGTCCTCCACTGGAAGAAGAGGTTTTTTCTGTTGTCTCTTCATCTTTTCATCAAACCTGCTTGAAATCGATGAAGCGACGGTTGCTGTGGAGACGGATTGGTATTAATGATTCTTTTGCTGTGTGCTGTTCCAAACGATAAACGCTCCACTCTCTGCCGACTGAGGAACATCCAGCTCTCACTGCTCTCTCTCCTCAGAACGCTCTGCCTCAGGACCCGGGCTCGGGCCAGGTGAGCCGGTCTTCTCTGTGTACCACCACCAGACGGGGGTCAAATAGTTACTGCAACATTGGAAACAATGTTAGAAAGCATTATTGTGTTAAAGGTTTATTTTCAGATCAGAATCTTGTAGTTCTGCTCGAGTCTTTTCCGACCAGGTCTGTCCAGATTTGAACTGATTGTAACTCTGGAAGCAGGTCCAAAGTTAGAGGACATTAAGACGGTGTCTTCTAGAGGTTCCCTGCTGCCCCACACATGGACAGTGATGAGAAAGGACTATTTGACCCACATCTGATCACCACATCGGAAAGAATTCTTCTCATATCATCCTTTGTCAGTCCCCCCCCCCCCACACACACACACACACGCACACACGCACACACACACACAAACACACACACACACACACAGGGTCACGCTGCTCATCCCATTACCACCTGTACTCACTCATACTATACTTTACTGTGGACCTCCTCTGATGCCTCACCCTCCGTATCTCCCCCTCCGTCATCACCAGGTCCAACTCACAGAGGAGCTGGCCTCCTCCACCTCCCGCCTGGCTCAGTTGCAGCTGGAAGCGTCGACCCAGCAGCAGAAGGCAATGGAGCTGCAGACCAAACTCAGCTCGGCGCTGCAGGACATTGAGAACCACAGCCAGCGTATCGCCGGGCTGGAGAAACAGCTGGAAGGTTTGGATCATCTCTGCTTTAACGTGCTCTTCTAGTGTAGAGAGAGAGAAAAAAACATGAGTAATGATTGACGAGGTGCTTCCATTGGTTCTGAAGAACTTAGCCGACTCTGAACATCACCCTAGAATGTCTTCGCCCGGTTCTGAACAACCAACAGCATGAGATCAGATATATGAAAGACCCTGATGGTTCTGAGGTTGTGTGTTTCAGAGGTGAAGGAGGTCGCAGAGAGGACCCAGACTCAGTATCGGTCAGAGAAGCAGCGGCGCAAAGAGATGGAGCTCAGACTCAGCAACATGGAGGAGGAAGTGCAGGACCTGAAGACCGATAAAGACAGGCTGGAGCGGGTAAGACAAGAGTTCTGGTTCTCTGCTGAGAAATCCTCCCTCCTGTGAATCCTGAATGTGTCACAACCGTCACCATGGAGACGGGCCTCCATCTGTTACCTCACAGCTTTCACGAGAATTTCAGAAATTACATCTTCATCAGCATCATGATGGCAGGAAATCCTCCTGTCCCACAGACAGTCCGGTGGGCTTCCTTCCATTTTTCTGCCGCAGATGAACAGCGCCAGGAAAGACCGTGATCCTCTCTGTGAGCTTCATGAAGAATGTGAGGGAAGAAGGGGGGCTGCGTGAAGTCAGATTAGATCTGGGAGTCAGTTTGTCACAGTGTTGCATTAGGTTATGGAGTTTAAGGCGACATCAACATTCAGGTACGAGGTCACGGCCAGGTCTTCTGCCATGACCATCCTGTCGTGGCAGCAGCACTGCCCAGCCTGAGGCGGGATCTGCTGGAGGTTTCTGCCTGTTAAAAGACAGCGTTTTTCCCCTCCACTGCCTCCATGTTCTTGTGGAGTTGTTGGGTCGCAGTAGGAGAAAAAGTCAGCCTGACCCGCTCTCCTTGGGACGTACCTTGAGATAACGTGATGTGGTTTGGTGCTGGCTGAATAAATAGACTTGACTGACAAGCCTGTGACAGAAAACTAAGGTCCACTGGACGTAAACCGTATCCATCTGAAGAACTAAAGAACTGTTCTGCTACAACAAGAATTCAATTTTTAAAATGTGACATAGTTGTGATACAAATGCTGACAGTTTGTTCCGTTCCCTCTCAGACGCTGTCAGACAGGAAGAGGAAGTGGCAGGCTGAGCGTCAGCGTCGGGATGAGGAGGTGGAGGAGCTGCGTAGGAGCAGCCAGCAGGAGCTGGACAACGTCCGAGCCCAACTTCGCAAAGCCAGAACCAACACTGATAACGCTGCTTCAGAACAGGTTCGTCCTTCAGACCGGCCTGTTAGAGATTCTGATGAATTTGACGGTTCTGAACCGCCTCTGGAGGATTTATGGGTGTGGTTATCTCTGCGTTACATCTGACTCCAATGATGATGGTGTGTGTGTGTGTGTGTGTCAGCTGTCTCAGTTGCAGGTGGAGCTGGAGGAGGAGTGGAAGGGGAGGAGTGAGCAGATGTTGGCTTCAGCTAAGGAGAAGCACATCAGAGAGCTGGCCGAGCTCACGGAGCAGAGAGACGCGCTGCAGGACCAGCTGACGCAGCTGCAGGAGAAGGTAGATGGTCAAACACACAGAAGTTCTTCCATTCTCTCCACAAATGTGGTCTGATAGGTTCTGCCACGAGTCAAAAACCAATCGTTTTACCTAACTAAGTGTGAAAACGCTGGACATAAAAGAGTCAATGTCACACATGGATGTTGGGGCAGAAAAGCAGTGAACTACATGGTTTCCAGGGTGTAACAGTCATTGATCTTTTTCTCCAGTTCCCACCACTTTTTTTGTGTAATTAGTGTATTTTAATAATAATAATAATACATTTAATTTATAATGCACTTTACATTTGGATCAAATCTCATAGTGCTAAAAAAGTGCTATTTGTTTTTAAAAAGTGCTATTTTTTTTTAAAAATTGCTATTTTGCTGGTTTTTCTCTTTATTTTTCTACCACATCCCCGATATCACCTACCAAACTATTGATGTGCAGCTGGTGAGACTCTAAAGCTGTGGATAGCTTCTAACCTACTTATGAACTGTTTTACTTTGAATCCCCTGTGGGGAGATCTTTATCGTGAGCTTAACCGTATGTATTTTATAATTACTATGTAACATTAACGCAGTGGCCCAATGTCATTGTAGAAGTGACCCCAGAGAAAATCATTTCGATTAATATGTGTGTATATATATATAGATATAAATGTATATGTGTGTTTTATGTATTTTAATTGGCTGTAAAATAGCAGCACCTTCAGTGCTGCATTCTTATTGGTCGCTCCGTCCCACGTGTGCACTGAGACAAGCGGTAGTGTAGTATCAGACTCTGGTTAGCAGCTCACCACATTTATGTTTATTTGATGTACTTAGTTTGTGCGTGAATGACGCTGTAAGTATTTCAGTTAATGTTTCTACTTGCTGTTGGTTTATCTTTAATTGTTACGTTGTTACTGTCGCTGTTTATTGTGTTTACCGGTCGGTCTACCGGAAGTGTGCTTCACAGTATCTCACAATAAAAGCATTCCGTATAGTCAACCGGAAGTGACGATATTTACATTAGCGCTGACTTAACAGCGATAGATGCGCACTGTTTAAGATAGTAAATGTGCTTTCTTTATAGATTATTTTGAGGATGTGAACGTTATATTATATTATAATGTGAGAGTTTTTATGTTGATGTCGTATTTTGTTGTGTCTGTGTAGAATATCAGGCCTTAAGTTGTGTTCTGGCCGAGACACCGGTGTGAACCCAGTACTAAATCTAGAGCCAGAGCCCACACTGAGCTCTATTGTTGCATTACCTCCACTACAGCCTTACTTCCTCAAGTGAAGCAGTTGAAGTATCCCGGATTTTCTTCTCCAGTGATGGGAAAATGGACTGTGAAATGGTTTATATATCTTACTGTTTTAACTAGCGACCACAGAATGACCTAACTAATGGTTTAAATAAAACATGAGATACGTTCATTTCTCAAAATAGAAGGACTGTTTGATTCAAATAAATGGAAAAACAAGAAAAATGTATGTAGTGTAATTTAATATCGTCATATTTTCCACCCCTGTCACTCTCAAAAGATAACTGCTGTGAAGCATTCTAGAGATTCTGAAGAACAGCTCCAACACCACCGACAGACTGAGGAGCTACAGGCCCTTCAGCAAAAAGTAAGACTGATCACAAGCCTCCGCTCCTCGTGAGATTAAATCACCATCAGTGGCTGGAATGTGCTCATCCGGGGTTTCACCCTCTAAGAATGTTTTCAGTTGTTTCCATATTAGAATGGAGTTTCTTTCCTTCACACCATTTCCGTATGTTACTTTCATCAAGTACTCGGCCTTGGGGCGTCAGGCCGCGGCTGGCAGGGAGGAACTGGAAAGAAGAGTGGCTGAGCTGGAGACGAAGCGGTCGGATCAGGAGGGTCCAGGAGACACTGCGGCAGAGGTGAGGAGTCCTGCATGAGGACACTCTCATGTTCAGCATAAACCTCCTTCACAGCGCTCCATGGTTCTCCAGACGAGTGAGAACTGAAGGTGACTTTATGAACAGTGACCTGCAGTACCCCAGCGCCAACACTAGATGTCATCCCAACTCCACAGCTGCTTCTCACAGCCCACAGAGGAGGTCCCCACAGACACATTCACTCTTTTTATGGTGCTTTCACACCTGAAAGTCTGGAACAAAGTTTGGATTTTTGCTCGATTGTGTTTCCCTACAATCGTTTTCTGACATATCCACTTCTTGTCGCCATGTACTTGATTATTGATTGGCTTGTAGACCATGAAATGTAATTAATCTATTTAATTGCCAGATTAGTTAATTCATCCATTATCCAGAACCAATTTTCCTGTTCAGGGTCGTGGGGGCTGGAGCCTTTCCCCAGCTGTCGTTGGGCGGGAGGTGGGATCTTTCTGGTCTACACTCTCATTTACTCTAATAGTTCATATTTTACTCACTAGGGGGAGCTTTCTTAATGAAAAACACTTTCGGTCTGGAGACCTTTCGGGGCTATACTCACCTGTGTCTTCTCTCTCATCCAGGTGGATCTGTGAGACTTATGTTTTGCACATTTCCTTTAAGTAAATATGTATTTTGCTCGGGTTCTGTGAGCCTAATTGTTTATGAATGCTGATTTTGGAGTGGTGGAAGTGAGACCAGCTGCGTGTCCTTGCAGGTGAAGCGCGTGATGAACGGAGTGTTCCATTCTCTGCGGGGGGAGTTTGACCTGGGAGAATCTTACAGCGGTCAGACGGTGCTGGCAGTGATTGTCACCACCATTAAAGTAAGTCTGTTTGCCATATCTGCCATATATGTGTGTGTATATATATATATATATATATATATATATATATATATATATATATATATAATCCTAGAATCTGAAGTTACACAATCTGTATCTCCAGAATGTGACCCTGCAGCTTCTCAGCGGCGCAGACGGATCTTCACAGAGACGGAGTAAGAACGGAGAGGAAGAGTTGGAGGAACGTGACGAAGTGACACAAAAAGAGACGATGCGTCAACGGATCGAACACGTGAACGGAGAGACGGACGTCAGAGAAGAAGAGGCGGAGTCTCACCGCGTCGCTGAGACCCAGATGTTTCAGAAGCAGACAGAAACAGGAACTACAGCAACCACTGATCCCCATCCTTTTTCATCGACACATTTAGAACCGCAGGAGACGCCGACTTCAGGGTCCGAAGAAGAACGTTCTGTTCCTGAAACATCCACAGAGGAAGAAGAGTCCAACAAGACTGTCTGTCCAGATACCGAGCCTGGAGAGAGTCCAGCACCAGAGACCGGACTGGAGACAAGTCCACCTCAACAGACCGGACAGGAAATGGGTCCACCTCAAGAGACCGGACAGGAAACGAGTCCACCTCAACAGACCGGACAGGAAACGGGTCCAACTCAACAGACCGGACAGGAAACGGGTCCACCTCAACAGATTGGACAGGAAACGGGTCCACCTCAACAGACCGGACAGGAAATGGGTCCACCTCAAGAGACCGGACAGGAAACAAGTCCACCTCAAGAGACCGGACAGGAAACCAGTCCACCTAAAGAGACCGGACAGGAAACGAGTCCAACTCAAGAGACCGGACAGGGAACGAGTCCACCTCAAGAGACCAGACAGGAAACGAGTCCACCTAAAGAGAACGGACAGGAAACGAGTCCACTTGAAGAGACCGGACAGGAAACGAGTCCACCTCAAGAGACCGGACAGGAAACGAGTCCACCTCAAGAGACCGGACAGGAAACGAGTCCACCTCAAGAGACCGGACAGGAAACGAGTCCACCACCTGAGTCTGGACAAATAACTGCCTCAGCAACCGTCGCTGCTGTGAGCAGTGAGGCAGACGGCGAGGTCGTGGATGATGGCGAGCATGCAGGCAAACAGGAAGCTGCTCCTCCGGAGTCCTTTGGACCCCCGGCCAACCCGCCTCCACCACCGAATGTCCTTCACAGCAGCTCAGGAGGGGAGACGAGGTGAGGTCTGACAGGAACGCTGACAGAATATTCTTCTGTCAGACCGATGACCGTTTCATCCCGGTTGGGGCGGGGCGACGTTTTGCGTCATTTTGTTACCGAGCAGACATCTTTGGCAGATTCAGACATTATGGTTAACATTTCTAAGAAAATACCTTTTTAAAAAAAAGGTTCCACAGTGTAGGGGGGCGGGGACTAATACCCTAACTATTTCCATATTATTATTCTCAGCACCGAACCACGTGTAGCAGGTTCTAGGAATGGGTTCTAGGAATGGTTTCTAGGAACGGGTTCCGTCATGGGTCGATGTTTAGGGATTTTTGTGGTTTATAATTCCTCCATTCTCATGCTGAGGATGATGATTTGATCATGTGACCTCATCAAGATTCATGTTTCATTGAAAGCCGATTAATCAAGTCTCAATTGTTGTTTTTATTGTTATTAACTATATTTAATTGAACTTCTTAACGATCCTGTTTTTCCCCAATGTGAAATTAATTTAATTAATAATAAGTAATTAATTACTTATTAATTAAGTAGAATGAGATTTGAGCCAAAGTTTACAACAATAACTTCTTGCATATCAAAGAAAACTTTTAAATTTGATAGAGAACAAAACTCATCAGAGCAAAAGAATTTCATCTCAGAATTAAAGCTTAAAACACTCAAACAGATTATTTGTGATTATATAAAACTGATGGGCTTTGTACTTATTTGATAAGATCTACCTGTGATTACATTTCCCACGCAATTCTGATACAAACACATCATGTGGGCGGGTTCTATCAGGCATGCGTCCTCATTGGTTCCTGAGTGTTTGACTGACAGGTCAGTGACCGGGTCACCGCCAGCTCTCCTCACAATAATAATATGGAAGTATAAAGATTATTATTCAGATTATTTGTTTTCACAAGTTCTTTTTTTTTTGGGACATTTTAACATTTTCTGCTCAAATTAGTTTTATTCTCCCTCAATTTATTCACATTTTTATTTGTTTTGCAAGAAGTTTTGTTTGATAATTTTGTCGCAAATCTGATTTCATACATATTTTTGCATGTGTTCCTGCAAACTCATCCCGTGCTTCTCCCACCACCACTCTCTTTCCATACACAACCCCTCCCCTCCCCAATCATCCCCTCCCCTCTTACCCGAAACACACACACACACACACACACACACACACACACACACACACACACACTCTCTTTCTTTCTGCGATTCTCTCAGTCTGACTGGGGGAATGCGTGAGGAAAATGGAGAGGAGCCATTTTTCAAGATCCCAACTCCCGCCAAACCCCCCGCAGCACCCAGCGAGGAAGAGGACGAGGATGAGATGGTGAGGAAGAGTCAGTCTCAGACCCCCCCAGCTTCTTCCTTGTGTTTTGTCTCAATGTGAAGTCGGTTATTGATGTTTATCGCTACATCTTAGAGCTTTAACTATAAAAGACTCTGCATAATATTAACTATTCTGGATGATTGATGATTTTCTCCTGTGCGTCCAGAGCTTGAAGGGGCGCCCCCCGCCCACACCTCTGTTTGGTGACGATGAAGACGACGATGATCTGGATTGGCTGAACTGAGAGGCAACCACTGGAGTAATTTATTTTCGACACTAAAAACATGCCTGGGCTACGTCAGCAGCCGCTTCTGCCTGCTGGAGGAGTCATGATGGCGAGAGGAGCCTGTGATGATGATCTTAACGGGATGGCGGGTCTGACTCTTGACCTCCAGACAAAAAAACTGCAATCCAAGGCTCTGGTTTTGAAATAGCAAGCCTGTAGTTCACAGATGAATGAAAACAAGCACTTTCCTTTTCCCTGCAGATGAGTTTGTTGAATCAATAATCCTGCTGTCTCTCTCTACCATCGCAGCGTTTTTAATTCCCAGCTTCTAGCCTTAACGATAGAACTTTTACACAGTTTTTCAATGCTGAAATCATTTCAGAAAATAAATTATGTAGAAGCAAATCAGTCTTGTTCGCAATACGTTTATCATTTTTATGCACGGTTCACGTCTTTTTGGAACTTTTGTGAGAAAATGGACTTTCATGCATAGAATAGCTCTTAAATACTGTATGTTGAATTCTGTAGCAGTTTTTTGATGATCAAAGTGTTTTCATGAATCGCTTATCTTTTAAATGACAGAAAAATATCAGCGGTGGGAAATAAAAAGTACAAATACTTACCTACTCTATTTAATTAAGTAGTTTTACTTTCTGTACTTCATCTACCAATATTTATTTTTTTGCAAGATTCTAATAAAAACATGTTTATTAGAATCTTTTATGCCATTTTCTTCATCGATGCAAATGTTTTCTAGAATGAAAAGACAATCAATCAAAGCACTTGCTGGCCCACGGATTTAAAAGCATAACAGAAACATCTCAGTCTGAAGGCAGTTTTTTGTACATGCATGAATTCTGAGGAGCATTGTCTTTGAGATAATCGTATTTTCATGTGAAATTGCTAAACACCATGAAACATTATCGCCTTTAACATTTCCTGCATAAATCTGGGATATTGCTTTAGGATTTTATTTTGAATTTCATATAACTGTACGTCTACTTGAGTAAAAGTTTTCACTTTATGCCACCTGAGGAAATGTTCAGCATATTATTCACATTGTGAATTACAGCTAGTGACCAGCAGGGGGAGCGCGAGACGGCCGTACAGATACACCGTTGTTAAGCGACAGACGTTCTTGGCCTGAACTCCGACTGTGTTTGATGAATGTCTGTTAAAAGAGGTAAGTTGTTGGTATTTAGTTGATTTAGTTTACACGAGACCAAAGCTAAATGTAAGTTTAAACTTACAGCTGTTAAAAAAACCTGTGTCGAAATGTCGACGTCAAAAAGTTAAGCTAGCTAGGTATGCTAATGCGCTTCCAATTAAATAAACGTCATGTTAGTAAAATGTAAATAGATTTGCTTTAATGAAGTTAAATAATAATATAATGAATTTAAGGTTGAGCTAAACACCCCGTGGATTGTGTAAATGCCGTTGGATCAATAGTTTGTATATGCTGGCAGCTCTTTTCACTGGTCGTCTTATAATAATATAAGGTGTTATAAAGATTATAAGGTGACCATTGAGAATGAATTCCTTTAAAAGGAAGTAAAGTTAGAGTAACAGCATTTTATAACTTCCCTATTCTTCTAATTGGAGGAAAAGCTATTATGAATTAAGTTCTGGGGTGAATTTAATCAGCGAAACGTGGATTATTCTGTCGCCCAAACGGGGTGTTTCGCCGTTTAGTCATAATAATAATACATTTAATTTAAAATGCACTGTACATTTGGATCACATCTCAAAGTGCTACAAAGCAAAAGCATCAATAAAAAAATACAATAATAACTATATAAAAGCCTGACCAAAAAGCAGCAATGTTAATTAAAGTTATAGGTTCTGCTAAAAAGGAAAGTTTTAAGTCCTTTTTTAAATGTGTCAGTCATCTGTGGAGCCCTGAGATGGTCAGGGAAGACATTCCACAGACGAGGGGCAGCAGAACAGAAGGCCGGATCACCCATGGTGCTGAGCTTAGTCCGGGGAAGGAGGAGGCGGTATAAGTGGGTCCAAACGGCTCCTGTTTAACCTGATGCATTCATCATGATGTATTCAGTTCTGTGGTTAGAGGACAGGTTTCCTGTCTTCACTGTGGTTGACGCCTCAGAGCTGATTAGGAGGCAAAGGCGTATACAACATTAGGCAGGTGGTTGTACTGTTATGTACTGTTATGTGATTGATATAATAAACTACAGCACTATTAATATCTGTATAAAATGCTTTATAATGAAGATAGCTTCTCAGGAAACACACATGTTGGTGACAGTGTGGAATATCTGGACGGCGATGTCGGAATCCTGCGAATGATGGTTTTTAATTATTACGTCTCCAACGATTCTTCCTGAGTGGACGAATCCTCTGAGCGGTCCAGTCGGAGTAGCAAGCATGATGCTCTTCACCACAGAAGTCACTCCACAGCCATCATCGGACCCTCTGGGAGAAGGTGGGCCGGTCCTCTGGCGGACAGGAGGGAGCAGGGGCGTTTATATGAAGGACTCAAATCCAGAAGCTACATCTGCTCTCTGGCTGAATGAGATGACTGTCCACTCAGAGGGTCACACACCCCTCCTCATCCTCATCCTCATCGATGGCTCCACAGCCGAGACGACACCGGGTCCATCGGAGAGCAGATGTCAGACAATCTCACCTGGTGGAGGAACACCACTGGGATTGTTTAACGGGCCCAGCAGACACTGGGCTCTCTGAGGAACCTGAACCCGACGTCTCTCCCCACCAACATATTAACATAACTCACAGACGGACTGCTTCACCAGCTGGTTCTGCAGCTGCGAGATGGTCCACACTGAAGCCTTCATAGTGGAGCGGCAGGGGAGCTGGGTCCTGAACGTCACAGCATCAGGGACCGGTTCAGACCCGTTCACAAACTATGTCCTTCTGCCATCAGAACAAAACCCACAAGACTGTGGATCGGTTCCACCCGAGTCATCCATACCTGCAGGAATCGTAGTTTTCAAAGCATGTGGGGGTCCAATCCCATCTTCTTCCTCTTGTTCGCGCTCCTCTCCCCAGCAACGCTCTCCAGCTCCTGTCTGGGATCCAGAGGCTTTCCCAGGCAACATGAGATACATAGTCCCCCCAGAGAGTTCTGGATCTGTCCCAGGGTCTCAGCCCAGCTGGTGGTGCCCGGAAAGTCTCCAAAGGGAGGCGTTCTGATCCGATGATGAACCACCTCAACTGGATCTTCGTTAACGTTTCACACAAGGTGAGAAAAAGAAATCACTATTCAAGCAGCTACTCTTCTATCACCTGTGACCTCGGTATCTGAGGTCACATCAACCCATGCAGTCTGTTGTTTACAAAGAGCTCCAGAAGAACCCCCCAGCAGGACCGGTCCAGGAAGAGTTCTCTGCTGGAAGACCATTAGAGGAAGCCAGGCCCGCCTCAGGTTCAGCGTCTCGTTCCTGTAGGTCCAACTCTGGCCGCTGTCCCCGACGCCAAAGACGGTCAACAACCGCCCGAGTCAACACAGAATCTCCGCCTCAGGAGAATCCTGCGGGTCTCTCAGCCGGCATGGGAGAGGGTCCAGAGGAGGACCACCCATCAGGAGCACCAAGGTCTGGACTCCAGGGTTAGACGCCGGTTTCTCCCGTCAGAGATGTTCCACTCTTCAAGACAAACAGAATAGTGTTAAGATCTGTGGAAGACATAAACACATCAGCCATAAGATCAAAACCACTTGGTGTGGGTTCTGACACCTTTCTGTCAGAACCAGCTTTAATGCACAAGACATCTCAACTAGTTTTGCGGTCGTAAACAGGATGGGGTGTTAAAACTAGTACTTTCACTCAATGTTAATCAGACTTTTAATGGTTCACTTCACAAGATTTAACCGTTTCCTGCCCATAATCTATCTAGTTTTTGATATTATTTACAGTCACAACTTTATACTTTGATAAAACATTGTTTTATGTCACAGCGACAGGTTGTACTGTATGCATACAATAATAAATAATAATAATACATTTAATTTATAATACAACACAGTAAGAGAGTATTCACACATAGTAACAGATTACTCACACATCGTAACAGTTTACTCACACATCGTAACAGATTACTCACACAGTAACAGATTACTCACACATCGTAACAGATTACTCACACATCGTAACAGATTACTCAAAAATATTAACAGATTACTCACACATAGTAACAGATTACTCACACATAGTAACAGATTACTCACACATAGTAACAGATTACTCATACATAGTAACAGATTACTCACACATAGTAACAGATTACTCACAGTAACAGTTTACTCACAAATATTAACAGATTACTCACAAATATTAACAGATTACTCACACATAGTAACAGATTACTCACAGTAATTAACTCATTGGTCTGAGCACTAGGATGTAGTAATTACAACAGAGAAAGAGAAATGGTTTGCAGATTCTGGTTTGTCTGTAGTT
Organism: Lophius americanus; assembly: GCA_037951165.1. Classification (NCBI taxonomy): domain Eukaryota; kingdom Metazoa; phylum Chordata; class Actinopteri; order Lophiiformes; family Lophiidae; genus Lophius; species Lophius americanus. The sequence goes on from JBBDHG010000055.1 coordinate 373,352, forward strand.
TCATGTCCACTGGTAGCTTCTGTTAGCATCCTCTCTCGGATATAAACTCTTTTATTGAAGGCGCCGAGACCTGAAGCTGTTCGCTCGCTCAGCTGGGCACGATTGCACCAGTGTTTCTCCATCAACAACATCTCCTCCTGCTGCGAAGCCACGTAGTGAGAGTGGACCGATGCCAGCTCTGATCGCTATCGCAAACACAACACGTCTCAAATGGGCTTATTTGATATTTTCAACATGTCTCTAAGAGTCGGGCTTACGGTCTTTGTCACGTAGCCTGATTACTCCGGCCTCGCGGCTGGAGTGAATTCAGTCTTAGCTGCTCATAAATAAATCTTGTAAAGCCAAAGCTTGTACTGGAGGGTAGAAATGAAACAATGCTGCGAAGCTTCAGGTCCAGGTTCAACTTCCTCCAACACAAAGTGAACAACTTTAACTTTCATTGTGAACCCAGGCTGGAGTGGCTGGGATTGACTGGGAGAACCTGGAGAGAAAACGTTTCCAGTGGAGGAGGCCTGTTGACTCTGTGTGGGTGAAGTCTTCATCTTCAGCGTATGACCGGGTCTACGTACCACCCAGCCTCTACCTGACCCCCAAACCAAGGTTCTCCTGCCGGTCCAAGAGATCTTCAATCAAAGGTACTGTCAGCTGAGGTACTGATCGGATCACATGTGGACAGCTCTTCACACAGGTGACATCTGTGGTTCCATAAGACTGGGTCATGGCCCACGGCTGGGTCACAGGCGATTTAATTTTGGAAAATGTGGGTCCCCCGAAAAAATGTTGGGGAACCACTGATTTAGTGGCCCCATTTGTGAGATAAGTGTAATGTCTGGTGGTGGTGGTCCGGGCCACATATGACCACATAAGAGCTCTGATATTTTCATCGTACGTACAGAGTACGATAGTTTTTGTTATTGTAGAGTCTAACTCCTGAACTCCAGCTGTAAATAATGCCTCTAACATTCAGACCAAAAAGAAATGAAAACAGACCCAGTTCTTTTTGGTTTCTTCTTTCATTCCACATTCATTTCTTATATTATCCTATAAAATCAAAACCCCGCTAACATTCCATGAGCACCATCACAAACTGTTTGCTCGACATCATTAACCAGGCCACGCTTGGCCCTAGCAGTGCCCCCTAATGGTTCTGAGGAGAATTACAGCAAAACAAAAATATACACAGGGCAACAAAAGGCTTAATAATAATAATCTACTTTTTACCTTGTTTGAACAAATGATTTATTATTAGCGTGGAATTGTAACTTTTAAGTATGAATATGGGTAAAAGTCTTTAATTGAAAACAAATGAAATAAATAAAAAAGTGGCTTTTTTTTGTACTACTTACGCCAAACTTTTCCTCAAAGCAAAGCTTTGTGGGTAATAACGCCCTGCAGAAAATTGTGTTCTCATGTGATCGCAGCATCTAATGGATTCCGTGTCATCTGTAGTTTCTGATGCAGTAATTAATACATTTCATAAATTCAGGTTAAGAGTTTACAGTTAATAGGTAAAAAATATGTTCAGTCAGCTCTGGGTCTGTTAAAGATATAATCAGTGATTAACATATTCCACCAGGGGGTAGTAGTGGGATGTACCTGGGTTAACACGTACAATAAGGCTGTGGAAGAAGAAGTTAGTGGCATTGTTGCTAGCATGGTCCACTGACAGACAGACAGACACGTTTTTCTTTATCATACAGCTTTACTGTGTAAATGTTCGATGAAGTACCTTTTACCTCTGGTCCGTTTCTCTGTAGACCTTCCAGCTAAATCCCAACATTTTGCCGCCGAAACTCTGAACAAACATTTATTAGATGAAGTTACTATTGAAGTAAACTATTTTTCCATCAAAGAAGCTCGGGGCTGGTAGCTCTGCTGCCTTACAGCAAAAAGGTGCTGGTTTTGAATCCAACTCCCTTCTGTGCAGAGTTTCTATGTTCTCCGCGGTCCTGTGATGGACTGGAGACCCGTTCTGGGTGAACCCGGTCTCTTGCTCAATGTCAGCTGGGATAGGCTCCGGCCCCCGTGACCCTGAACCGGATAAGCGGTTACACATAATGAATGAATGATGGGTGAAGAGGAACTGGGTGAAATGATGGCGCGTCCACAGACATTAAAGTAAAGGCGTGGAGTCGTGCGAGCGTCCGTGACGAAGCTACAGCGGTTGAAGAGGAACCGTGTGAGGATGACGTGAGCTAAGACCGCCAGTGAGTCCTGCAGTCCAGAGGAGTCCCCTTCACACGCCTCGGGACCCGACTGAGCCCCAGCAGGGATAAGGTCGTCATTTTTAACGGGCCGGAAAAGGTCCATCACAAATTGTTTTCCCCAAATCTTATTGTTGCCTTGTTACCGTTTAGTGCGGCCCGGTTCTGGCCCACGACCCGCTGTTTAAAGCATGTTGAGAAGTCGGTCAGACCAGAGAAGTACTGCAGTCCATTTAGTCCACGGAGCGTTCTCTGTCCGGGTTATTCAACTCAAACGATTGGAGACTTTTCCAGCCTCGGATCTGGAAGCCGTTTCAAAGAGCCCTTTGAAGGAAACGTTCTCAATGCAGCAGAATATCGGCGCAAACACGCCGGGCTAATTTTAGATACCAATAACACCGAATATTTGTCATCAGGCTCTTGCTGAGCAAACAAACGATCAGGCGGGAGTTTGCTGAAGGAGACAAACCCGACATGGGAGCGGAACCGGGGCCCGTTTGTGGTTCACACGCACAATACCCGGCGAGCCGTTATTTTCTCCATCAGAAGTGACTTCATCTCCATTTACTGTATTTTGGTTTTCCAGTAGCGGCGGCACAGTGAGCTTTATGTGTTTGTGTCCCAGTTCCCGTACGCGGCCCTGGAACGTTTTCTGTTTACGGCTTTACTGTGATAACATTTTCCCCTCTGAATCACAGGCAGCGCTGTGTAGCGGTGCCACCTCTCCCCGGCCCGCTAACAGGACACTCTCTGTCAGCGGGCCGCACCACCAGCCCCCACACTAAAGTCCCTTTGAAATAGCAGTTTGTTTATTCGACTGTACTAAATATGCAGTGTGCAGTTTAAGAAATGTCAGATTGACTGAGGGGAAAGGCAGCATCTGTGTTGATGTCATTTTTAGCCAAACCCTGCTGTTCCTGGGCTGAAAACATGGACCCGGAGCAAACCCACTCTGTGGAGCAGAACCTTCTCCTCATGCTGGCCCAACTCTCCGCCTTAATGCTCCTAACGTTTCTTCTTCTTTATTCAGGGAAGATCTCACCCCTGCCCTCGGCTTCATTTTATCTTTTTGTTGTTTTCTTTAAAGGTTCAGATCGTAAACTGTATTTTCATCCCTTTGACTAAATAGAAGATTATATTCACAACGATGTTTTTGTTAGTTAATAATGACCTGAAAATAATAAAAGGCTTTTATTAACGTTAGCCCAGATGAAGCCCTCTAATGGTGATGGTTCTGTAAGGTCTCTATGGGTCAGGTTTGTACGGTAGGACATACTGAACTCTCCAGGTCGGGTCGAGGTGGCAGAACGGAGAATGTGAAACACGTCACCTCTAAACCCGACAAGGGAGATGAAGAAAACGAATAAGTGCTGGTCGCCCCCACCAGGTACACATCTGCTCTGTGAACAGTGCTGACCTCCACGACACAGCGTCGTCCCATCAGGTGATAGTCCAAGTACAACGCTCATCCATAACATCAAAGTTATCCTTGGGCATCCATGACCCGGTCACTAGTTCACCAGTTCTTCATCCTCAGACCTCTTTAATTGGTTCTAACCACTGCAGACCAGGAACACCCAACAAGACCTGCAGTTCTGTAAATGCTCTGACTCAGTCCAATCTGGACCTTGTCAAAGTCTGTCAGAACCTCACGCTGGTAATATACCCCACCCACTGACAGGTAACCATGGTAACCAGATAATATATCCCACCCACTGACAGGTAACCATGGTAACCACATAATATATCCCACCCACTGACAGGTAACCATGGTAACCAGATAATATATCCCACCCCCTTACAGGTAACCTTTAACCAGCTAATCCGTGTTGATAACGTCACCTGTCAGTGGTTAGAATGTTATGGCGGATTGGCGTTGTTGTTATTGTTTGGTACTAAACCGAGGAATCCAGTGTGTTTTGTGCTGCTTGAAAAAAACGTGTCTTGTTCAATTTCAGCAGTTTGAGGCGTTTGATCAGCCGGTCACTCTCCTCCACTGATGAAGGGATGGCGCTAACCTCCCGACATCTGCTGCAGTGCGCCAACACGCGCAGAGGAAGAAGACTTCTTCAGGGTTCCTTTAAATCCACTTGTTGCATAACCTCAGTCTCTCTGGGGACGGCGTTCTGTTCATCAGCGCCTGCTGCACACCTGCTCACGGCAGACGCACAATGCTCAGGTCATTGATAGCATTGCTAGCTCTGCGGCGGGTTATTGCTGCTCGGCGCTCCCTGCTGTCATCGCTCCTATTAGATGCTGCGGTGGAATGATGGTGGAATGTGTAGCCTCCTTCTGCCCCGCTACTCCAGCAGCTGCCAGCTCCCATCACCACTCCCCTTTGTGTGGCGGCTGCAGGACCGCCACACCTGCAGCCGCCACATGCAGCGCTACTTTTCTTATTCTTTACCAGCAAGTGGAACCGCCTTATCCTGCTAATGAAAAACCCACCCGACCAAAAACTGCTCAAAAGGCGTGTGAAAAGAATTAGGAACAAATTCCTCCAAAATAGCTTTTGTTTTAATGATTTATTTTAGTAGGTATCCATTTTCTGTTTTTCACAGAAATCTCCTACATGTCTATAAACGGACTCTGATCCAGCTGCAGCAGCTTTACTGTCATCTCACGTCACATATTTAATGACTGTGAAATCGGCGTTTTCTGAGTTTGAGGTGTTATATACGTGTTATATTCTTAAATACGTTAACACTATTTCAACCAGTAAAAAGTTCTCTGAGGGCGCAAACATTCATCAAGGCTCAACAGAACCCAGGGTTTAGGAAAATGTCTGCATTAATGTCTGAGTTTCTGCCAGCCTTTAAATCTGCTGACAAGAGTATCTCTCAAATACTCTGTAGCCGCTCGTCTCCCGCGCCTTCCACTTCAGCGTCCCTGTACAGCCCACGGATCAGCCACGTCCTTCCCCAAAGTCCCCAAATTTACCTTATTTTTTTATGCCAATCAGTTGCACAAAAAAAGTTTCTCTTTATCCAGATGTATTTTTTTAACTTAAGTCAAGATGGATGCACTAATTACTTTTCATGGTACCGCAAAAACACAGGGACAACATGTAAACTGCAGACAGAATCAGAACCAGCTTCATTGGCCAAGTATGCGTTCACATACAAGGAGTCTGACTCCGGTTCTTCTCTCTGTACGCACACACAGAAGAAAAACCACAATGCTCTATCTGCACATCATGTGTTATGAGGCTGGGATTTGAACCCAGAACATTCTCTCTGTGTTGACGGAGCTTCTACGCTCCAATATAAGTTAAAAACTACTGGAGTGAAGTTAAAAAGTAAAAAAATTGCTTGCTAAGATTTCTTGAAATAAGACATGACATTTACATGAAGGAGAAATAAGCTGATAAATCTAAGTTTGAAGTATATTTTCTAATATTAGGTCGTGTCGTTTCTCAGAATAAACCAGTGATGCTCAAACATTTGTATTTTCTCCTCAAGACTAGCTTTTATTCCTTTATTATTATGCATGTAAAGCTCACTTCATGTACATTGAGCTGATTCTACGTCCTATAAGCGTGACACTGTTCCAGATTTAAGACCATCAAGTATTTGAAATTATATTTGAAAGTGATATTTAAGCATTCAAAGATAAAAATATGTCAGTATCTTAGCTGGAATAGACGGAGCCCCTGAAAGTCCCTCTAGAATTTTTTTTTAAATCCGTGTGTTTCCATTTGCTGCTTCCTGTATTTTAATTGCTCTTATTTTGAAGGATAACAGTAGAAGTAATGTTGGTCGGGATTGTTTATGTGTACCGATTTGATGACATTAACATAAGCTCCGATGTTTATGAGCACTGATGTCCCCGTTTTCGGTTACATGCTGGCTTTGTCCATCAAGAGATGCTTAATTATTAACAGTAAATCATTTTGTGTTCATTTTTTAAGAATTGAGAGAAACCTGTCTTCCGCCAGGACGGTACATTTTAGAATGGATTTAAAGAATGCTTAGGATTTAATAACTTATTCTAATCAATGTAAGACGTCAGATTAAAACTTCCACAATTACTTGGGATCAGAATCTGATTTTCCTTTATGCAAATTATTTATAATTTGGTTTGGGAGTAACGGGGACATATCCAGTTTACCTTATATTCCTAGTTTGGTCATAAATCTAATGTAGTCAACTTCTAGAGTCATATCTCCTCTGTTATAATGAATGCTACTACTACTCTGGTGCTGACCAGCAGGAAGGAAAGCTTTATGTCTGATGATGCGGACATGCCCGCTGCCATTCATGGGCATCCAAACGCTCCGTAGCTCATGACATAATCGGCTCACACTCATCTATGAAAACTAATACTCTCCTGGTGGTCCGCAGCGTGTTTACCGTATGGACAGTATGTGTCGGCAAAAATGGACGCCGCTCAGGGGAACAGTGGGATGAGTGATGATTCCAGCGTACCGGCAGCTTTTTAAAGGACACTTCTATGAGGAATGTGGCGGAGACGTAACCTTTTAAGGGGGGGGAGCTTAAGACACACACACACACACACACACACACACACACACACACACACACACACACACTCACTGTCTTACAGCTGATTCCACACTAAAGGCTCTCGCGCATTGACGTAATTGTGTGCTAAAATGTGCTGAGGACATGTGCTGTAAGCAGACACCAAAGCGAGGACATACAGGCACCTGATGGAGGTGTGGTTGGAGACAGCGGGGACCATAGACTCTGAGGGGGCCACGGCAAAGAAGTGTACAAGGGCCCCTTCCAGCCCGCGGTACAATATATCCAGCCTGTGAGAGAATATTTCCTTTCTGTTATAATTGGGCCGCTGGTATTCAACACAAACACCACGCAAACTACAAATCCCAGAATGCAACTTGGAAACTGAACTGACTGAAATTTGTCCTTTTTTTTTTATTTATTTTTTTTATACTTTTAATTTGTCAGGATTTCTATTACATAAATCAGGTGCCTTTAAATTCGTACAGTGTTAATAACTAGTCATAATGCCTCTAATTTAAAAATGGTTAATTTAAGTTTTAAGGTTGTTTTTTTTTTAAATATTGGCCCTGTTTGTTCATTTAATCTGGCTCTCTCCTATCGACTTTTATGCTACAGAGTTGTTTGGTGGTGAAGCTCCTGAAATGTTTTGTGGCCTAAAAAACTTTGCCCAACACCCCGTTAGCAGGGAGATGAATAGAGAGCGAGTGAACAGGAGTATTTTGGTGTGCTGGTCCTTTAATGTCGGCTGGAAGCTGCGGGGGGATGTTTCTTTTCTAAACCACTAATCTCTCTGTGACCTTCTTTTCATTTGTACAAACTCATACTCTGCCTTTCATGCGTTCTTTTTTTGAGTCCGGTATAAACCTGCTGTCGCTCCCCTCTGGGTTCCTGTTGTGTCTTCTCAGTTCTCCGCGGTCGACTCAGGCGTTAGAACACCTCTTCCTGCACGCCGCACACACTTCCTGTTTGTTCTTTGAATTGCTGTGAAAGTGTGATTCTGAGTTGTTGATGCTGGATTTGCCATTTCCGCCAGCGCATTTCAAGGAGGACCAGCTCTCTGAAGGCGTCTGCTGACGGCCGCGGGCACCAGACCAGGGCAAACTCAAGACGTTGAGATAACGGTGGTGAACACCGGTGGACCGGGTTCTCTGGGCCGGTGGCTGCTTTCAGATATCGAGCTGAGAAAACAAACAAGGGGGCAACGGTGTAATGAATCGCTGACGACTCCTGACCTCCACGTGTTTTGGAAATGTTTGCCTGGCCAGCAAACAATGGTTGGCACGCGGCCAGGCGGGAGCCTGCCAAACTGGCAACCCATCCGCCCCCCCATTGACCACCTCCTTCTCCCGCTCCTCCACCAGTGTCCGGCGCAGTCCGGCCAGTACACACATCCTGCCTTTGTGGGCCAGGAATGCAAAGAATCCAGACTGCTGCCCTCCTCCACGCTGCTGCCCAACAAGGTGCTGCCCCATCCCCCATCTCCCCCCCACCACCACCTCCACCACTGCAGCGTCCCACTGGTTTACAGCCAGCAGGCCGGTCGTCTGCGTGTGTTTTGATGTTCTCCTCTCTCTGGACATCGCCGCTTTAGTCCGCAGCGACAACACCTGCTGTCAGGAACTGAGTCGGTTCTGGTCTGGACCAGCTTTGAACCTCAAGGCCACACGTTTGGTCTCTGCAGCAAACCCAAGCTTGATGGGGTGTTTGGGGTCGGCTATGAAGTTGGTCTTTTTTCATCTTGAAATAACATTTAGATGTTTACATTCTTCAGTGTCACAAAGTGCGGGGACGTTTCTGAGAAATGACGATAGTAAAAGATTTTATTAAAATCCATGAAGCCTATAATTCATTATGTAAACCAGTGGTTTCTGGCCACCTGAAGCAGCTATAAGTGATATTTTAGGGGTCATAGGTCATGTGAAAACATCTACTAGTAGTCTGTGCTCAGTACACTTCAGCATCTTCCTGCTCTTTTCTAACACTTAGCTTCCAGCCTGAAGCTCGACCCTTGACCCCTTGACCCTTTGACTTTTGTAAGACTGCCTTCATAAGGGATTTACAGATGGTTTATAATAATGTTACACATCTGGCTTTAAACACTTTATTAGTCATGAATTAACGTCTATCAACAGCTTATTACATAGATCTCAATTTATCAATGTGGGTCACTATTTGGCAATATCAAGTCAGCAGTACAGATAAGTGTGCTCATTATTTGGCAAGCAGCAGGTCTCTGATAGCCTTAATATCTCATGAGTTACAGCAGATTATTAATGGTTTGTAAAGTGCAAACAATTTAATATGGAAACTACAAACAAACTATTTTGTAAATCCTCAGGAGGAGTCAGGGAAGTCCTGTTTGAAAGTGGTACCGACTTTTGTCCTTCCGGGACAAAATAAATCCAGTTTGGCTTTTTATGGTGCAGAAAGTATAGATTATTTCCCAATTTCATGTTATGGGTTCCACCTCTTCAACCAACTTCATTCCAACTCATTACTGCAGATGTCTCACAACCTTTATTGGAATATAATATCAATCAAACTCATTAACATGAAATGAAATTCTATTTCTTGAGTGATCAATCTTCGGGGACTGTAACACCAAATCCTGGATATTGAACCTAGTACAACCAAATTTGACATTTTGCATGATCAGTTTCATCTGAGTCACAAGACTAATACATTTCTGTTGTGACATTCACATCATCTGCTTCTACTCACAGCTTTGCATTGACTTTAGAAATAATCACATTGTGTGTTAACTCAGTATATTGTTCACGTGGGTATTTGCAGCGTGAGCATGCTGAGCTTTTAGTTTGTGAAGTGAAACCTTTTGAAGCACGCTGGAAGCTTTTATCAATAATGAGTGCTGTTGTCATGGAACAAGTATGGAGGTGAGTACTGAACGTAGTATGAAGGTCAGGATCAGTCCAAGAGATGGATGGATAACTTCATGTCTTCTTAAAACCAACCAACCAAACTGTTACTAAGTGTGAGTAATCTGTTACTAAGTGTGAGTAATCTGTTACTAAGTGTGAGTAAACTGTTACTATATGTGAGTAATCTGTTACTATGTGTGAGTAAACTGTTACTGTGTGTGAGTAATCTGTTACTACGTGTAAGTAATCGGTTACTACCTTGAGTAATCTGTTACTACCTTGAGTAATCTGTTACTATATGTAAGTAATCTCTTACTATGTGTGAGTAATCTGTTACTACCTTGAGTAATCTGTTACTATATGTGAGTAATCTCTTACTATGTGTGAGTAATCTGTTACTATATGTAAGTAATCTGTTACTATGTGTGAGTGATCTGTTACTATGTGTGAGTAAACTGTTACTGTGTGTGACTAATCTGTTACTACGTGTAAGTAATCTGTTACTACCTTGAGTAATCTGTTACTACCTTGAGTAATCTGTTACTACCTTGAGTAATCTGTTACTATATGTAAGCAATATCTTACTATGTGTGAGTGATCCGTTACTATGTGTGAAAAATGGGACCAAAAAATAAATTTTGACCCCTCAGAGGGATTTTGGCTGCAAAATACCTTCTATCCCCTCTAGAGGGCGCTACATGCTAACACTACAATGTTTGAATGTGACTTTAAATCAGTCGTTCTGATTAAATCTATCTTAAAACTGTGTAAAAGAACGATTATGAGTCGTTGGAAGGAACAGGTTCATACGTGACATAACATTCATTATTATTAATGCCGCGTTCATACGTATGGTGCATATATCATGTTATGTAAGGATATAGCGGCGTAACGGCGTGCTGGGCGTGACGTGCACAGTGGAGAAGCTTCCATGAACAGCCTGTTTTTCAGGAACGAGGGCAAACCTTCAGCAATTTTCATTTCCCATGTTTCAAAATAGAGAGCCAGCGCTTAATGTGAGGGAGCTTCCTGCTCTCCAGCGAAAACACTTCTGGAGTGGCCCTGAGATGACAATGAGAGCGCGGGCTTTTCCTTCCAATCATGGGAACCTGAGGCCCGGCCCATGTTCCTGGAACGAGGCCCGCTAGGAAAGACATGGAGGGAACACAGGATGTCCTGAGCTCCGTGTCCCACAGCACAGGGTGGAGAGAACAGGGATTCCCTCCACAGCTTTTCCATTCCACCTGTCCTTCCGTTGTTCTCCCTGCAGACGTGAGTCAAGCGTGACCCGACCCGTCAAACAACTCTCAGAGGGTGTCAGAAGAACGAGCTGACCCATCCGCTGCAGGTGGCCGGACCTTTCTCCCTGAGGTGACATGTTTACAGGGAGGCAGTGATTTGAACACACCTCTCTCTCAGCCACCTCCTCCCCCTGGACTCCTTCCAGCCGCCCTGAGAGGGGAGTCGGTGATACCAGCGGGGGCGGGAGCCAGAGTGTCTATAAGTAAAGGCTCCTCGGAGGGAAACCTCTCCATGAAGCAGAGCTGAGCGCCGCTGACCTGTGTTGACACCCACGCGCTGAAGGAGAGCAGACGGGCGAGGAGACTCCAGACTGTGGATACTTTTTTCTTTATACCGGAGCTGGAAGAAGGAGACGTCTCTCCTCCTGGGACCATCTGGACCTTCTGTCTTTGACGGGTTCTGACCGGTGTTTTTTTTGTCAGGATGCTCTGCCTCCTCACTCTGCAGAAGATCATCTCTGCCCTGTTGATGCTCGGCACCGCCGCGGCAAACGTGAGTCCTGTTTTTTTTCTTTCTAAACCTTTCTCTACACTCGTGTCCGTACCTCCGACCAACTCTCCGTCCCACTCCTCAGGTGGAGGGGGAGTGTCCGGCCGAGTGCTCCTGCAGCCCTTCGCTCCCGATGTGCCTGCCGGGCGTCAGCTGGGTGACGGACCGCTGTGGCTGCTGCAAGGTTTGTGCCAAGCAGTTCAACCAGGACTGCAGCACCGCCGAACCCTGTGACCACATCAAGGGGCTGCACTGCCACCTGGGGGCCGGAGGAGACCCCGACAGGGGTCTGTGTCGAGGTGAGCGGCAGCAGCCAGGCTTTTGTCAGATAAATCATGAATTTACTCTAATCCCACACGACTTTATAACATTTGGTCTCAGTACGTCACCTGATCTGTTTCAGAACAGAACAACTGTTTCAAACATTTCTGTCCAATGATTGAAGGTGAAACCAGTATCGTTGGTCATTTTCCTCTTTTATCACCTAATAATAATAATAATAATACATTTAATTTATAATATTTCCCAACCGGCTGTATCTTCTGCGTTGCAGAAAGCGTCTGATCTGATGATGTCCCTAGATGTAACACATGCAGACATGGAACGTGTTCTGATGTCATATGTACGTTTAACCACGCACCGTCTCGTTGACCTCTGACCCATTTAAAGTTTAACTGTAGGTTGGGACTGTTTGGTCACAAAGACCCACCATCATCATCTCTGCCAACCAAACTCTGACTCTGAGGGGACCAGTTCTAGGTACTGGTACCACGGGTTTATGCTACTAGATGGTTTTACACCACAGGGTCCTCAGGTGATGTCATCAGCGTTTGTTTTACTGAAGGGGGGCAGCTGTGGCTCAGGGGTTCTGGTAGTCCTTCATCAACCAGAAGGTCTGTGGTTCAATCCCAGACTATCCCTGTAGACTGCATGTCGTAGGGTCATTGAGCAGAACCATGGCTGTAACAGGAAGCTCCTCCCTGCTCCTCAACTGTAGAACCGTATGTGACGCTGAAAGTATACCGTATTATTATTATTATGGTTGTTCATAAAGTTTAGATTTTAACTGTGCGCAGCAGGACGGGTCTAGTTTGGTTCTAGAACTGATGCGATCCCCGTCAGATAAAAGGAATCCGGAGATCTTTCCTTCCGCGGGGAAGTTGACCCGACGGGTCGTGACGCGTTGACAGCTTCCTGTTTGTGTTGTGCAGCTCGGGCGCACGGTTTGCCGTGTGAGTTCGGCGGGCAGGTGTTCCAGCATGGCGAGGACTTCCAGCCCAGCTGCCAGCACCAGTGCACCTGTATGGACGGAGTGGTGGGCTGCATGCCCCTCTGCCCGCACCAAATGCCCCTGCCCAGCTGGCGCTGCTCGCGGCCCCGGCTGGCCAGGCCCGACGGCGGCTGCTGCGATGAATGGCTGTGCGACGACTACAACCACATCAGCGAGGGGCCGGAGGAGACGACGCACGACTTCCTGCCAGGCGGCGTGCCCCTCCCCAACCACATCAGTACTCTGCTGCAGACCCAGCTGAAGCTGCGGCACCCAACCGCCACCATAGGGGACACCTTCAGAGGTAAAGGTCACGGCGCCGTCCTGCAGAGTTCTTCTGATGGTTTCAACCTGTCAGATGTTTTGACTAGAAAGACAAAACAAAAGATTCATTAAGCAGGTCAATTCATTAGTAATCAGATTCTATGATGACCTTTGTTCTGTGTGTTCTGTGAGGAGAGTCCGTACGATCAGGGAACCTCAGAGCTCTTACCAGCGAGGTCAGAGGTCAGACGATCACAGAAGCACTGGCCTCATCATAAACAGGAGCTGGTGTTCTGATCCAGCTTCTCAGACTCATTTGATTTTCAGAAGATAAAATCTGGATCATTATGTCAGAGACATCCAGCTGGTGTTGTTACCGAGAGTGTGTGTGTGTTTGTGTGTGTGTGTGTGTGTCTGTGTGTGTGTGTGTGAATGGGTGTTTGTTTGAGTGAGTGTGTGTGTGTGTGTGAGTGTGAGTGAGTGTGTATGGGTGTGTGTCTGAGTGTGTCTGTGAGTGAGTTTGTATGGGTGTTTGTTTGAGTGTGTGTGTGTGGATGGGCGTGTGTTTGTGGGTGTATGGATTTGTGAGTGTGTATGGGTGTTTGAGTGTGTGTTTGTGTGTGTGTGTGTTTGTGAGTGTGTATGGGGGTTTGTTTGAGTGTGTGTGTGAGTGAGTGTGTATGGGTGTTTGTTTGTGTGTGTGTGTGTGTGTGAGTGAGTGTGTATTGGTGTTTGTTTGATTGTGTGTGTGTGTGTGTGTGAGTGAGTGTGTATGGGTGTGTGTGTGAGAGTGAGTGTGTATGGGTGTTTGTTTGAGTGTGCGTGTGTGTGGATGGGCGTGTGTTTGTGGGTGTGTGGATTTGTGAGTGTGTATGGGTGTTTGAGTGTTTGTGTGTGTTTGTGAGTGTGTATGGGTGTAGTTTGAGTGTGTGTGTGTGAGTGTGTGATTGAGTGTGTATGGGTGTTTGTTTGAGTGTGTGTGTGTCAGTGTGTATGGGTGTTTGTTTCTCTGTGTGCGGATGTGTGTATTTGAGTGAGTGTGTATGGGTGTTTGTTTGAGTGTGTGTGTGTGTGAGTGAGTGTGTATGGGCGTGTGTTTGAGTGTGTGTGTGTGAGAGTGAGTGTGTATGGGTGTTTGTTTGAGTGTGTGGGTGTGTGGATGGGCGTGTGTTTGTGGGTGTGTGGATTTGTGAGTGTGTATGGGTGATTGAGTGTGTGTGTGGTTGTGTGTGTGTGTGTTTGTGAGTGTGTATGGGTGTTTGTTTGAGTTTGTGTGTGAGTGAGTGTGTATGGGTGTTTGTTTGAGTTTGTGTGTGAGTGAGTGTGTATGGGTGTTTGTTTGAGTGTGTGTGTGTGAGTGTGTGAGTGAATGTGTACGGGTGTTTGTTTGAGTGTGTGTGTGAGTGAGTGTGTATGGGTGTTTGGTTGAGTGTGTGTGTGTGAGTGAGTGTGTATGGGTGTTTGTTTGAGTGTGTGTGTGAGTGAGTGTGTATGGGTGTTTGGTTGAGTGTGTGTGTGTGAGTGAGTGTGTATGGGTGTTTGTTTGAGTGTGTGTGTGTGTGTGTGAGTGTGAGTGAGTGTGTATGGGTGTTTGTTTGAGTGTGCGTGTGTGTGGATGGGCGTGTGTTTGTGGGTGTGTGGATTTGTGAGTGTGTATGGGTGTTTGAGTGTTTGTGTGTGTTTGTGAGTGTGTATGGGTGTAGTTTGAGTGTGTGTGTGTGAGTGTGTGATTGAGTGTGTATGGGTGTTTGTTTGAGTGTGTGTGTGTCAGTGTGTATGGGTGTTTGTTTCTCTGTGTGCGGATGTGTGTATTTGAGTGAGTGTGTATGGGTGTTTGTTTGAGTGTGTGTGTGTGTGAGTGAGTGTGTATGGGCGTGTGTTTGAGTGTGTGTGTGTGAGAGTGAGTGTGTATGGGTGTTTGTTTGAGTGTGTGGGTGTGTGGATGGGCGTGTGTTTGTGGGTGTGTGGATTTGTGAGTGTGTATGGGTGATTGAGTGTGTGTGTGTGGTTGTGTGTGTGTGTGTGAGTGTGTATGGGTGTTTGTTTGAGTTTGTGTGTGAGTGAGTGTGTATGGGTGTTTGTTTGAGTTTGTGTGTGAGTGAGTGTGTATGGGTGTTTGTTTGAGTGTGTGTGTGAGTGTGTGAGTGAATGTGTACGGGTGTTTGTTTGAGTGTGTGTGTGAGTGAGTGTGTATGGGTGTTTGGTTGAGTGTGTGTGTGTGAGTGAGTGTGTATGGGTGTTTGTTTGAGTGTGTGTGTGAGTGAGTGTGTATGGGTGTTTGGTTGAGTGTGTGTGTGTGAGTGAGTGTGTATGGGTGTTTGTTTGAGTGTGTGTGTGTGTGTGTGTGTGAGTGTGTGAGTGTGAGTGAGTGTGTATGGGTGTTTGTTTGAGTGTGCGTGTGTGTGGATGGGCGTGTGTTTGTGGGTGTGTGGATTTGTGAGTGTGTATGGGTGTTTGAGTGTTTGTGTGTGTTTGTGAGTGTGTATGGGTGTAGTTTGAGTGTGTGTGTGTGAGTGTGTGATTGAGTGTGTATGGGTGTTTGTTTGAGTGTGTGTGTGTCAGTGTGTATGGGTGTTTGTTTCTCTGTGTGCGGATGTGTGTATTTGAGTGAGTGTGTATGGGTGTTTGTTTGAGTGTGTGTGTGTGTGAGTGAGTGTGTATGGGCGTGTGTTTGAGTGTGTGTGTGTGAGAGTGAGTGTGTATGGGTGTTTGTTTGAGTGTGTGGGTGTGTGGATGGGCGTGTGTTTGTGGGTGTGTGGATTTGTGAGTGTGTATGGGTGATTGAGTGTGTGTGTGTGGTTGTGTGTGTGTGTGTTTGTGAGTGTGTATGGGTGTTTGTTTGAGTTTGTGTGTGAGTGAGTGTGTATGGGTGTTTGTTTGAGTGTGTGTGTGAGTGTGTGAGTGAATGTGTACGGGTGTTTGTTTGAGTGTGTGTGTGAGTGAGTGTGTATGGGTGTTTGGTTGAGTGTGTGTGTGTGAGTGAGTGTGTATGGGTGTTTGTTTGAGTGTGTGTGTGAGTGAGTGTGTATGGGTGTTTGGTTGAGTGTGTGTGTGTGAGTGAGTGTGTATGGGTGTTTGTTTGAGTGTGTGTGTGTGTGTGTGAGTGTGTGTGTGTGAGTGTGAGTGAGTGTGTATGGGTGTTTGTTTGAGTTTGTGTGTGAGTGAGTGTGTATGGGTGTTTGTTTGAGTGTGTGTGTGTGGATGGGCGAGTGTTTGTGGGTGTGTGGATGTGTGAGTGTCTGGGTGTTTGAGAGTGTGTGTATTTGAGTGAGTGTGTATGGGTGTTTGTTTGAGTGTGTGTGTGTGGATGGGCGTGTGTTTGTGGATGTGTGTGAGTGTGTTTGAGTGTGTGTGTGTTGATGGGCGTGTGTTTGTGGGTGTGTGTGTGTGAGTGTGTTGATGGGCGTGTGTTTGTGGGTGTGTGTGTGTGTGTGAGTGTGTGTTGGGTTACATTCACATCACCAGGCTGAAGTGATTCATTTCTTATATTTTCCCTTTAATTTAGCTCTAAATACTTTTTTCACACAGGAATCCCTTCAGATCAGATGAAGTTAAAAAGTTAAATTTAAAAATGTCTCAGAATGATGGATCATGTTGTCGGTTTGAAACCTCTGGTGTTTCATCTTGAGGGGCTGAAAGTAGACGTGACAGCTGGAGGGTTTACCCTCAGGGGAGCATGATTGAGTCGAGTGGATTTGTCTCCTCCACAGAGATGGCGTCGTTCCCCGTGTCTGAGGTCCTGCTGGAGCGCAGCTGCTTCCCACAGACCACCGATTGGACCGACTGTTCCACCTCCTGTGGGATGGGCGTTTCTAGTCGAGTGACCAACAACAACCCGGAGTGTCGTCTGCTCAGAGAAACCAGACTCTGCCAGATCCGCCATTGTGAGTCGACGCTTCCTGTCGCTGCAAAGGTAGGACCTGAAGAATGACAGGCGATGACATCACACATGCAGGTGGATTCAAGTGTAGCTCCTCCTGGTTTCATCGGTTACTCCCTCAGACTGAACCGTGTCGTTGGATCCACCTGAGGAAACAAGTTTTGAGTCGTATATTTAGAATAAAGTCTCCAAGCTTCTCAAAAACCTAAACAATCTGTGTGAAAAAGTATTCTCCCCCTGCATCATGACCTTCAGCAGCAACAAGAGATGCGTCTCTGAAATCACGGCGGTGGGATCTTCTCCCTTGGAGTGTTTTGAGCATGAACTGATCCCCTCAGGTTCCACCCCAGAGGTGTGTTGTGGGTAAATTCAGACCAGCTTTCATGTTCTCCTGGGTCAGCAGTGACTTTCTCCTCACCACTCTCCCATGATGCCACTTAAGCCCAGTGTCTGAGGAATAGTGGTGCCCTGACCTCTGACCTTTACTGAGGTGAGAGAGGCCTGCAGGTTCTTGAAGTTCTCTCTGGATCTTCTATGACTTCCTGAATGAACCTTCTCCGTGCTCTTGGAGGAATTCGTGAAGGTGGTCCACTTCTGTGGAGGTTCTCTATTGTTCTAGGTCTTCTCCATGTGTAGATGATGGTTCTCACTGTGGATCTGTGGAGAACCAGAACCTTAGAAACAGCTTTGGAACCCTTCACACACTGATGGATCTCAATCAGCTTCTGGAAGTTCTGTTGATTTTGGCAATGTGTTCTACTGGTGAGACCTATTTCCTGCTCTTGAAGATTCTCCACTGAGGTGATGGGTTGGGTTGAACAGAACTGGTGATGATCCAGTCTGGGTGGGTCCAGTCCAGCGGGAACCAGTTCTTGATGCAGTTTGATAGTTTTTAAGATTTAGTCTGTGAGGGGGCGGAGCCTTTTTCACACAGGACCAGAACCTTCATAGATCATTAAATGATGATTTTAGAACTTATATTCTGTGTTGACGTTTAATGTTAAGTTAAGTTTGAAGATTGGATGGATCAATCTGAGACTTACACAAACAGTAAACAATCCTTGTAAACAATCCTTGTAAACAATCCGTGTAAACAATCCTTGTAAACAATCTGTGTAAACAATCCTTGTAAACAATCCTTGTAAACAATCCTTGTAAACAATCCTTGTAAATAATCTGTGTAATCCTGTTACAAACAAATAACCAAACTCAGTCCATGATGAACGTTTAGTTGGAGTATGACATCTTTTTAACGGTGTCTTTCTTCCTGTCCTCCAGAAGGGGAAGAAGTGTCAGCGTACCGTCCGTCCCCATGAGCCCGTCAGAATCACCTTTGCTGGATGCTCAACAGCGCAATGGTACCGCCCTCGCACCTGTGGGACCTGCAGCGACGGCCGCTGCTGCTCGCCCTCCCTCTCTCGCACCGTGAGGCTTCGCTTCAGCTGCTCCGATGGAGAGCGCTTCGAGAGAAACGTCATGTGGATCCAGCGCTGCAGCTGCGGTCCGAGCTGCCGGCCTCACGGCGGACCCTCCAGCCCGTCGGTCAGCCTCCACAACGACATCCACACCTTCAGGCACTGAGGCGGACTCCTCGGGCTCGGCCCGGGCCTGGCACACTGACTCTGCGTCTCCGCCCCTCCCAGACCCCTCCCTGTGTGTCAGCTGGGTGAGCTCCGGCCCCCGCCTTCACCAGGGCCCGCTTGCACTTTAAGCTTCCTGCCAGGATGACATCAGTCTGTCCGCACCAGTGGCGTGTCCGCACGCCGCCTCGTGCTGCTGGAGGAACTCCGACTGAAACCTCTTTATTTATTGTACCTTTGCGTCCGTCTCTGCTCCCCTAGAGACGGCCCGAGTGTTTGTCAACAAACAGGAGGATCGTTTGGACCAGAACCACGTGTTTATGTGAAGAGATGGAATCATGGACATGCATGAATTAATGAGGACGATGACATCAGACATATTCGTGTGTGACCGAGGGAGTGTGTGTTCACCGCCTCTCCTGTCTGACGCATTAAGACTCTGTGTGTGTGTTTGTGTACGAGTGTGTGTGTGTGTGTGTGTCTGTACGAGTGTTTGTATGTGTGTGAGTGTGTGCTTGTACTTGTGTGAGTGTGTGTGCTTGTGTGTGTGTTGTCAGTGTGTTTTGGGCTACATTCACGTCACTAGACTAAAGTGATTCAGTTTTTCGCCTTAAATTCACTCTAAACATATTTTTCGGGACTGTAAACACAGAAATCATTTCAAATCGGATTGGGTCACTTCCACATGCGCCCATGGATCGTTGTTTGGACTAGAATGAGACTGTCAGAGTTTCGTCATCTGTTGTTGGTGACGTAGATCAGGGTCAGCAATTGTTTTTGCACCATGGACCAGTTCAAAACATTGGAAAAAAAAAAAAGGCTCAAAGGCTGTTTGAAGCCTTTTTCAAGATGATGGGACGATCATTTTCAGATTCTAAGCACGGTTCCGTACAAACTGAGAAAATGGCTGTTAAATGTGTTTGAGACAAATGTTCTAGTTTTTAGTCTGCACTTGTTTGCTTTGAGATCCCTTTGGGTTCTTAGAGGCTAAACTGACAATCTTGGAAAGTCACATTTTTCTGTTCTTCTGTGAGGTCATTGTTGTGTATTTAAAATCAAATAGCCCCATTTTATTAGTTTTTTGGCTTCTATTTGCAGCTGAGATGTTTTGCGGTGTGCTGACATTACTCTTACGGACCAGCACCGTCTGAGCGGGTTTTCCTGAAACTAGAGGGTCCGATCCTCGGGTTATTGGAGACAGCGACACCTTTGTGTCGAGTTCCGTCTGGTTCTGAAAACTCAGCGCTGACATTGTTATTGGAAATCGAAGCTTTCACCGTGATCTAGAAATATTCTGCTTTGACTTTGAAGCCGTCAGTCAAACAAGATATTCGGCCCACAAGTCCTTGAGATGATCAAGCTGCTGGAGTTGATCCTCTATCTGCACTGACCTGGACCCTTTGCTGGGGGAATGGTTCTGGGTGACTCCCAACCAGCTGGGATAATAAAGACATTCTCTTCAGACTATCACAAACAGACTTTATAATGTTTTTTTCCAAATCCTCTTTTTTCCTTTTGGTTCTGGTCCGTGGCCCGGTGGTTGCGTACCGCTGACCTGGATGACAACAAAATATCAGTCCCACAAAAATTCTGGTTTGAGCTCTGAGGCCTGTGACGTGAACGTAGCCTCTGTGTGCTTGAAGAGAGAGAGAGGGAGTGAGAGAAAGAGAGAGAGAGAGAGGGCATGAGAGAGAGAGAGAGAGAGAGAGAGACAGGCAGAGAGAGAGAGAGCGCTCATTATGCCTTAAAAGCGATTAAACTTAGACTTCACCCTTGAGTCTTGGATCGGTAGGTTGTTCTAGGATCACCTCATTTTCGGGGTGTGATTTTATTTTTATGTTGAGTGAGTTCTCCACAGTGTACATACGATGCTTTTATTTTGAAGGATGAAATGATGTATTTAAAATGTTTTTTGTCTCTTAACTCCAGTATATCAAATAAAAAAATGTAGCCATTACTTATCGTCGAGGGTGATTCAGGGTGGAGGGTGGAGGGGGGATTGCAGGGTATCCAAAGACCCCTTCAATAGACCTGATTGATTAGAGACTGTGGATACCCTCTGGAGCCGGGGAGGGGGGCCCCTAGTTAGGTAAGGTAGACAGGTAGATTATGTAGCTAAGATAGATAGGGGAGGTAAGTAGGTAAGTTGGATAGGTAGGTATACAGGGGAGGTAGTTGGGTAAGTTGGGTAGGTGGATAGATCGATGGAGAACATCTCTAAATCTCTCTCTGCCTCCAGAGCTCCTCGCTCTCCGGGCCTTCCACGATTCTCCAGCTGGTTCTGGAGGACTAACACGACGGACCACTAGATGTCTCTGCCTCCTCTTGAGAAGAGGGAGTACCACTTTGACCTCCAGGCTGCTTCTCCTGCTGTGGGCTTCACCTCCACTTCTTCAATCAGAGATTGTCAGTGTGATTGGTTGTATATTAATCTGGCAATGTTCCACTGAGACCTGAGGCTTCAGAGGAAACGTCCGTCAGCAGGTAGAAAGGCTTCACCCTCGGGAAAAAGTGACGAGTGAAATGAAGAGAACAGCATCATCGACGGAACGTCAGGTGAAGTTTTAGACCACCATATCCTCTCTGGAGCCCCCTATAGATGATAGAAGGTAGGTCAGTAGAGAGGTAGATGGTCGATAGATTGGTCAGTAGTTAACTAGAACGGTAGACTGATAGGTTGGTGGACATCTATGTACGCAGATAGAAAGGTGGTAATAATTTAGGTAGGGTGGTAATAAGTTAGGTAGATAATGTGGTAATAAGTTAGGTAGATAAGGGGGTAATAAGTTAGGTAGATAAGGAGGTTATAAGTTAGGTAGATAAGATGATAATAAGTTAGGGAGATAAGGGGGTAATAAGTTAGGTAGGGTGGTTATAGGTTAGGTAGATAAGGGGGTAATAAGTTAGGTAGTTAAGGTGGTAATAAATTAGGTAGATAAGGTGGTAATAAGTTAGGTAGATAAGGTGGTAATAAGTTAGGTAGGGTTGTTATAGGTTAGGTAGATAAGGGGGTAATAAGTTAGGTAGTTAAGGTGGTAATAAGTCAGGTAGATAAGGGGGTAATAAGTTAGGTAGATAAGGGGGTAATAAGTTAGGTAGATAAGGAGGTTATAAATTGTGTGATTTTCTGCGTAAGAATAGTTTATTGGAGGATTTCCAATCAGGTTTTAGAGTTCACCATAGTACAGAAACAGCACTGGTCAAAGTTACGAATGACCCTTTAATGGCATCTGATCAGGGACTGGCCTCTCTTCTGGTCTCTGGTCTCTGTTCTGGTATCTGGTCTCTCTTCTGGTCTCTGGTTTCTGTTCTGGTCTTGTTGGATCTTAGTGCTGCATTTGATACTATTGATCACCAAATTCTAATACAAAGACTTGAAAACCTAATCGGCATCAAAGACTCTGCATTAAACTGGTTTAAGTCATATTTATGTGGCAGAGCTCAGTTTGTAGCTGTTAATAATGAATCCTCCATGCATAGTAAAGTTACCCACGGAGTTCCCCAGGGATCTGTGCTTGGGCCAATATTATTCACATTATATTTGCTTCCTTTAGGCAACATTATCAGGAAACACTCCATAAACGTTCACTGTTATGCTGATGACACACAATTGTACTTATCAACGAAACCAGGTGAATCTAATCACTTATCCAACTTAGAGGCGTGTCTCAAAGACATTAAGACTTGGATGACCTGAAACTTTTTACTATTAAATTCAGATAAAAGTGAAGTTATTGTGTTGGGACCCAAACACCTTAGAAACAATTTATCTGATGATAATTCTACTCTGGATGGTATGACCTTGACCTCCAGCACCACTGTGAGGAACCTGGGAGTTATCTTTGACAGGATATGACCTTTGACCCCCACATTAAACAGATTTCTAGGACCGCCTTTTTTCATTTGCGCAATATTTTTAAAATACGACACATTCTGTCACAAAAAGATGCAGAAAAGTTAGTTCATGCATTTGTTACTTCCAGGCTGGATTACTGTAATGTCCTACTAGCAGGTAGTCCCAATAAGTCTCTGAAGCCCCTCCAGCTGATCCAGAACGCTGCTGCACGGGTGCTGAACAGAACCAGAACCAGGTTAAGAGAACATATCTCTCCTGTATTAGTTTCACTTCATTGGCTCCCAGTAAAATCCAGAATCGAATTCAAAATCCTTCTGCTCACGTACAAAACCCTTAACGGTCAGAACCAACGTATCTGAAGGAGCTCATAGTTCCATACTGTCCAATCAGAACTCTGCACTCCCAGCATGCAGGGTTACTGGTAGTCCAAGAGTCTCCAGAAGTAGAATGGAGCCAGAACCTTCAGCTATCAGGCTCCTCTCCTGTGGAACCATCTTCCAATCTGGGTTCGGGGGGCAGAGACCCTCTCTACATTTAAAATTAGGCTTAAAACTTTCCTTTATGATAAAGTTTATAATTAAGGCTGGCATAAGCTAGCTCTTAGCTATGCTGCTATAGGTTTAGACTGCTAGGGGATCTCCCATGATGCACTGAGCTTTTATCTCTTCCTCTTTCACTGTCCCTCTTTATACACCCCACTCACTTTAATGTATGTTACTGGATTAATGCATGTTAAATGGATTAATGCAAGTTAGGGCGGGTGGTAATATGTTAGGTAGATAAGGTGGTAATAGGTTAGGTAGGGTGGTAATAAGTTAGGTAGGGTGGTAATAAGTTAGGTAGGGTGGTAATAAGTTAGGTAGGTTGGTAATAAGTTAGGTAGGGTGTAATAGATTAGGTAGATAAGGTGGTAATAAGTTAGGTAGGGTGGCAATAAGTTAGGTAGGGTGGTAATAAGTTAGGTAGGGTGGTAATAAGTTAGGTAGGGTGGTAATAAGTTAGGTAGGGTGGTAATAAGTTAGGTAGGGTGGTAATAAGTTAGGTAGATAAGGTGGTAATAAGTTAGGTAGATATCAGAAGCTCTTGCACAAAGCTTGCAATTGTTCTTCTGGTGTAGGTTTTGAATCCGTTCTAGGGTGAAAGTGTTCACATGACTGCGAACCTTCAGTCTTAACAGGATCGTTGGAGGGAATATTGACTTTGGTCTCATAAACAATGTTTGCA
Organism: Lophius americanus; assembly: GCA_037951165.1. Lineage (NCBI taxonomy): Eukaryota > Metazoa > Chordata > Actinopteri > Lophiiformes > Lophiidae > Lophius > Lophius americanus. The sequence continues at coordinate 396,787 of JBBDHG010000055.1, forward strand.
GCGAGACGCAGAACCGATGAGTCATTCAGGACCACAAGCCCTTAACAGCTCACGCGGAGACAGCTGTTATCGTTCCACTTTGACCTCCACACATCCCTCAGACAGCCCGGTGGGGCGGGTGGGGACTGGGGGATTTCCTTTGCTGTGTCTGTGGCTGTGTCTGGTGTTACTGCCCCGGCCAAATTCCACCGCTCTCCAAGACCCGGAAGATTTCCGGCACATTTCCTGTTTCCCTATCAAGGGTTAGGCTGAGAGTCGGGTCTTATTGTGAGGCCCGACAACATATCTATCTATCATATATTATGAAGGCCCTTATCTGTGATGTGGAGCAATGTAGTCAAGACCACCTTACCCGAACCCAAATCATGACCAAGACCAGAACATATTGAGACACAGTCAAGACCGGGATTTTGAGGAGCTCAGAGCATTTCAGGACCGCCAAATCACACAGTCTGCATGTCTTTGGCCAGGAACCAGACAGAACCCACACAGACGCAGGGAGAACATGCAACTCAACACAGGACGGCTCCACAATAACGTCTTTATTTATGGTAATAGTAATCACAAAGCCTGAATCTGAGCCGTAAGAATTCACCTGGAGGACAGAAGTCATTCATTATTTGGTTTTTCCTTTGTTATAGGAAGGATTGAATACTTTAATAAATCAGGTCCTCAGGATTGTTATTCTTTTTTGTTGGTTTTAAAAGATTCTTAATATTCTTTCTATTAGACTGGGCAGGATATAAGTCCTATTTGTTACAGTAGATCTTAGGAGTTTGTTGGAATATCTTTATATATAGAAGAGTTTAAGAGTCCAAAAATACATTTTTAGTCAACATAAGGAAGAATATATATATATATATATATATATATATATATATATATATATTAGGAAGGAATATAAGGAATGATCGTAGGTCATTAATCATTATTCCTTTTCATCCAGACTTCATAGAACAGAGATGTTTTTCCTTTTGTGAGGTTTATACATCTGTTTTTCCACAGTGGCCTGTTGTGACATTTCCCAGCTTCAAAAGCATTTGGTGAGATCATAATCACAATTAATTATATTCACAAGATAAATTCTACACCACCCATCTCATTGAATAGATTTTGAGGGAATAGGTGGAGAGGAGGTGAGATGCTGCCCTCTACTGGAGACCTCGGGTAAGTGACCTTTACTTCGGTGGGGTCCTTAGGGTGCTCCAGCACTTCCATCCCATCCAGAAGTCACATGGTTACATTTTCCCTTTCATTTTACATTTCTCTTCCTGATTGAAGTATTTTGTGGTGAACTCTGTGCTTATTGAAAATGTTCTTGTGATGAATTCAATTATTAAACCTTGTCATAGGTTGAACCGTAGTAATGTTTAATTGTTGTTCATTAAATGAGGGTTTTAACTGTGGGGGTGAATACTTTTGCCCGGCTCCTCATGTAAGTCACTTACCAGCCTATAAGATGAGTTTGGATCACATGACCTTCTGTCAGATCAGACTTTATGTGAAGTTTCTCTCACTGAGCGCGCTCAGTTCAAGGTTTGACTGACAGAGTCAAATATGGAGCGTCATGAAAAATTAGAACGGAATAGAATAGAATAAAACAGAATAGAATAAAACAGACCAAAATTTAATAGAACAGGATAGCATAGAATAAAACAGAACAGAATAGAATAAAAAACCAAAATTTAATAGAACAGGATAGAGTAGAATAAAACATAACAGAATAGAACATAATAGAATAAAAAAACAAAATTTAATAGAACAGGATAGCATAGAATAAAACAGAACAGAATAGAACATAATACAATAAAAAAACTAAATTTAATAGAACAGGATAGAATTCTGCGCTCCAGAATAAAACAGAACAAAGTCAAATAGAACGGGATAGAATAGAGCAGAATAGAAAAACGTTATTAATCCCAAGGGGAAATGTAGGAGTTACAGCAGCTCCAGTATTTGTAAACAGTGGCAAATAAGGAAAAGAAGACAAAATATAAAATATAAAAGACAGACATACACACTGAATAAATATTAATGATATTTAAATATATATATCAGATAAACATTTATATGTATGCATATTTAAATAGACATATGTATAAATATGATAGTTGTTTGTCGTTAGTGTGAGGTAGATGGGTGGATGAAAAGTTGTGGATTTTAGGAGATATGAGTTTGCAAAGTCAATTAATAAAGTAAAAACTGCTTCAATCGTGTTTTACTTTTATTTACCATATCCACAAATACTTTTTTTCTTCCCTTGTGTGGGTTAAAAAAATTGACCATCTCTGTGCTTCTCTCACCACAGAAAGAAACGGAGGCCGCTCCCTTAATTTATTAATCTTTGATCATTCACTGGAGTCGATGACATTCTCTGTTGTTGAACAGCACGATGGTTGAACAGATGGAGTTCTGGTTCAGTTCTGTTCACAATGATGTCAGACACGGCTCACATACAACTGTGAGCAGTCAAGGTGAAAAGGTCAGATGTGAGAGGAAAAACAAGCAGGATGGTTTCGTGAATCAGACTTGAGAAGATCTGATTCCCTGTGGTTTGTTCTGATCATCATAAAGATGAAAGTCAGATATGAGAGGGAGAATGGTTCCCATACAACAGGTCTGTTATTACAACACCCATACAGAATAATAGAATAGAATAGTTAGAATGGAATAAATCTTTACTGTCATTGTTAAGGATCAAAAACCTGTTCAAGTTCTTTCCATGAACTTAAAATGAACAAAAAAAAAACAAACAACAACATAGGCCTATGTGTAGTCAACAAATGGGTAGAAAATATAAAAAAAACAATACTGCTGCATAATGGAGAATCATAAATACACAGGGAAGATGCGAAACCCCTGAAAGGCAATATTGTTGTTGTCGTTGTTACTGTACGCCTGTCCTCGCGTGCTTGTGTGCTTAACGTGTGATCTGACATGTAGAGTGCTGTGGAAAAGGATTTCCACGTATTTATTTCCAACTCTAAATTCATAATAATATATTTAGCTAATATTGAGTCATAAATCATTTGGACTGCGGTTCCGCCCCCGCTCTTCCTCTAATCTGTTATGCTTTTGGGGATACGCCCCTTACTCGTCTTATTGGCGTATGTGCTGTGTGGAAACAACCTCTTCTCTTTTTATTGGCTTCCACGCTCTAAAGAACACGCCTTCTTGCTCTCCCATTGGCTGCCGCATGCGTCGCTCTCGCTGCCTCCTCTCCTGCTCGTTTAAAAGCTCCTCACACAGTTTGAGAAGTAGAGCCGCTGTCTGAGGCGAAAAGACCGGATGGAGGTACGACCACCGAGCGGCGGCTGTAACGGAGAAGAGCGGAGGAGAAGCTGCGTCATGTCTGCGCTCCACTGTCACGTGTAGTCACCTCTCCGCGGAGTGTTCGTCACCGTAACCGGTTGCTTTTCTGCTCCCGATGGAGTCTTGTACTGTGAGAGCTTCCTGTTGAATTTACCTTCTTTTCATTCACCTCTCATCTTCTACAAACTTCCGCTCAGGAGGAACCCTCTTCTTCTCCACCAGGTAACACCTCCTCCTACCTGTGTCTCCTCCGAACGTGTGTCAATAAAGCTCCGTCAGAGATGTAAACAAAAGTATAAAAAGATCAATCACGTGTTTTATTCAAGTCTCATATATTCAAATAACGTTTTTTAAATGGTCATATAGATGTATAGATACTATAAATATATGTTATTACTGCGTATAAGTGAATATTTTAATGATTATAATAATTAGTATAAACTCAAAAAGAACTTTACTTTAAGATCTTTTTGTTATCGTTTTAAATCCTGAAATTATTCCTTTATTTTTCTGAAGTTTATCTGACATCTCTGACTAGCTGCACAAACAGTGACCATAATAATAATAGTTGTGTCTTCTGTTGCTCTTTGGAACAAACTGTATATTAGGTTGTTTCCATGGATACGTCATTTTCCCACTGGGTTGTAAAAGAGTCTCAAATATGATCATCTAAAGTTTCGGCCTTAAACGGTCTAAAATGATTTGCCTTATTAAAATCAAAAATACTTTCTTCACAATATCAAATTAACACAATACCTTCTTTTTTTATAATTAATTTATTCTGCTGCTAATTCATACTTTGATATTCCTTCATATCAGGTAAAAACAAAAGAAAAAAAGTTTCTTTAAATTTCATAATTTGTTGTTTCCACGGAAACATAACCTTCAAGGTGACATCTTATCAACTTTAATAGGTAGTTTTATTTTAAGTACCACATAAGTTTGTAAGAATTCTTTGTTATGAACTTTCTACATTTTAAAGTTTAGGGTTTTTTTCCCCATGAGAAGATGGAGGAGGTGGAGCTGGTCTCTTCTGAAACAAATCTAACCTCCTGTAGCTACGGAGCATGTCTGTCATTTGATTGGCTGTGGTTTCCATGGAAACCTCCTCCTGCTGAGCCAAACAGGCTGATAGCGGTTCATGGGGTCGGGCTAAAATCTGGATGATTTGATTGATCGTCTCTCTGAACATCAGGCTTCTGGTTGATGAAGCTGCTAATATGATTGGAGGGTTTTTGGGGGGTTGGTGGAGGTCAACCAAACAGCCGCGCTCACGGAGGTGTTTGAATATTCAAAGTAAACAGTGGATGAATTCACTATAAATGTCCTTTACTACAATATTGTATGAGTAGAAATGTTGTTGACTCTGCTCTCAAGAGAAAAACAGGATTTCATCTGTAAGAAGCTTGAGGGGGTTGGGGGTTCAAATCCAGCGGGGGCCTCACTTCCCTCCAGGTCCTCCAGCTTCCTCCCACAGACCGGAAACATGCAGCGAGGGTTTAGATTCTTGTTTGTCTCTAGTGAAAAAATACCGCATCAATCATTTATATTGATTAAATGTGAGAAGTAACCCGACCGAAGACCTTTTTCCTTTTTCTTTTTTACAAACCTTCCATATTAAGTTGTTTTTAAGGAAACTCTGACCTCACCTTCTCCATAGTGTAAATCCTACTATGACAACACACTGATGCGCTTGTGCTACTTGTGTTCCGGCGGCGCAGCATGGTGAACAGTCAGGCGCCAGGCGGTCCGGCGGCCCCCAGGTCGTGTGCGGGATGCGGAGGGAAGATCGCCGACCGCTTCCTGCTCTTCTCCATGGAGCGCTACTGGCACAACCGCTGCCTGAAGTGCTCCTGCTGTCAGGCCCAGCTGGGGGACATCGGCACCAGCTGCTACAGCAAAGGGGGCATGATTCTGTGCCGGAGCGACTACATCAGGTGAGGGGAGGGACGGCGGTGGCGCCGCTGGTTTAATGTCAGAGGCCGTCCTGACTCCGTGTTTGTGTTTTTGCAGACTCTTCGGTCACAGCGGGGCCTGCGGCGCCTGCGGTCAGTCCATCCCCGCCAGCGAGATGGTGATGAGGGCGCAGGGGAATGTCTACCACCTCAAGGTACATCCCTGGATCTGGCCTCGCCAAGCTCCGCCTCCCGCTGCTGGTTTGACGGCACCATCAGGGGATCTGGTGGGCGGAGATGACGTTTGATGTCTGTTTGTTTTTGTCTGCAGTGCTTCAGCTGCACCACCTGCAGGAACCGGCTCATGCCCGGCGATCGCTTCCATTACGTCAACGGGTCAATCTTCTGCGAGCACGACAGACCCGGCGCTGCCTTGCTCAACAGCCACCTGCCCCCGCTTCAGAGCAGCTCGGTGCTGACGGACCAGAAGGTGAATATCTCCTCGTGCTGTGATGTCACTGTTTGATTCTGCTGGTGGGCGTGGTCAGGAGTAACAGGTGGAGTCTGTCGGATCCACTTCCTGTCCAAACGGTCGGAGGTGGAAAATGTGCAGAAGTTCCTTCTAAAAAATCTATAAAATAAAAGTAAAAGGTGGCAGCATGAAATTAATAAAAAATATAACAGTTTTAAGGTATAGAGTGAAGATTTTGTTGACGCGTCAGGAAAACACGATGATTCCAAAATAAAAGTACTGGACTAAAGTAACGAGACTGTTGTGACATCATGAGGAGTCAAAAGTTCTAATTGTGTTCAAATTTAGGAAATAAAAGTATAATAATACTCAAAGAACCAAACAGATTCTACGCCTGAACCTGCAGGCCGTCGTCACCTCGATGATGTCATCGTCATGAAGAGTTCCATTGGCGTGACTGAAAAAGGTTCTGGCTCACACAAACAAACAAGACAACCTAGCTCTCCTGAAGCTAGCCTGTAATCTCACTTCCTGTTTGGAGGAAGGCGAGGATTTTAAAAATGTAATTGTTCTTTTTACAGGACCATAATGAGGCCAATAAAAACAGCCTGAAGTCTCTGAGCTCTCATAACAGACGCCGCACAACTTTCTGACACGTTGGTGTTTCAACATCTTATCAATATCATTAAAGTTCAGTTTTAACGAGTCGTTTACACCCACCGGGTTCCACGGTCGCCACGGAGACGTTTCCTCCGCCACGTGAGAAACGATAGCGTTGTTGTTCCTTCCTTTTCGGACCCGTCCTTCACCATAGTATGAGAACAACATCTACTATAGTCAAGGCCCGGCGCAGGAATGAAGGGTCTGTCAGACTGTGATGTTTTCTGAGGATGAAGAGGGGAAACGTCTTCGCCAGAAGACTCTTCTTCTCTTATATAATGTCATTTTTCTATGTTTACATAACATCTAAATATAAATCTGATTACCTTAACCACCGAGCAAAAATCACTTAGGATCTAAAAGCTTTTTGAGGAGCTGAAATGCTCCTCGTCTTCCTCCCGATGCATCATTACAATCTAGTAAATGCTTTTATGTCGTCGTAATTGGTTTTAGATTAATTCCTCCTCCGAGGTTTTTTACACAGGAGGGTTTAATAGATTTTATTTATTTGTTTACCAGGCCTTCCAGGAAGTTGTGGGCTTTTAGTGAAACATGTGGGAAACTATGATGATTTCTCTCATTTACAGATAAACTTCCTGGAGGTCCGATTAGTCTGGGTGCAGCTGCACAAACCAGCCAGAACATTAGAACCGCCTGTTTTGTAGGTCCTCTTCAGCCATAGCAGCTCTGATGTTAACCCCTTCAGCGACGTGTGCTCCGGAATGTCTTCTGTGGAAGGAGACCACATGGTGCCCCCCCCCACCTAAGGGGTCCCTGAGCCAAACTAACCACAGCAAGGAACCCGCAAAAAAGACCAAATTCATGGGATTTATTATTTCCCTCATGAAAACGTTATACTTCAAAAACTGTTTCATGGATCATTTTCAAACTTTGTACCAACATAGACCTCAGACAAGGAAGGGCTGGATTGATTTTAGCAAAGGTCAACTTCATATGTCTGTTTAGGCCTAATTACCAATGAAAACAAACATCAGCCGTAACACAACGACTACCACTGACAGGTAACCAGGTGATATATCCCACCACTGACAGGTAACCATGGTAATCAGGTGATATATCCCACCACTGACAGGTAACCATGGTAACCAGGTGATATATCCCACCACTGACAGGTAACCAGGTGATATATCCCACCACTGACGGGTAACCAGGTGATATATCCCACCACTGACAGGTAACCATGGTAACCAGGTGATATATCCCACTACTGACAGATAACCAGGTGATATATCCCACCACTAACAGGTAACCATGGTAACCAGGTGATATATCCCACCACTGACAGGTAACCAGGTGATATATCCCACCACTGACGGGTAACCAGGTGATATATCCCACCACTGACGGGTAACCAGGTGATATATCCCACCACTGACAGGTAACCATGGTAACCAGGTGATATATCCCACCACTGACAGGTAACCAGGTGATATATCCCACCACTGACGGGTAACCAGGTGATATATCCCACCACTGACAGGTAACCAGGTGATATATCCCACCACTGACGGGTAACCAGGTGATATATCCCACCACTGACAGGTAACCATGGTAACCAGGTGATATATCCCACCACTGACAGGTAACCAGGTGATATATCCCACCACTGACGGGTAACCAGGTTATATATCCCACCACTGACAGGTAACCAGGTGATATATCCCACCACTGACGGGTAACCAGGTGATATATCCCACCACTGACAGGTAACCAGGTGATATATCCCACCACTGACAGGTAACCAGGTAATCAATGTTATTCTAACTGAATTGCTCCGTGGTTACAATGATATGGCCGATTGACATATTAGTAAAAATAACTTTAAACCTTTAATGAAGAACTCAAACATAGTGATTAAATAAACCCACAATGCCACATTGGTGAGCCTGATGATGTCATGGCGGTGATCCTAACCTGCCCCCCCCCTGCCTCTCTCATCTACAGGTGTGCTGAGTGGCGAACTTTCACCCCCGAGCTTCACTTCCTCCCGGCGCATTATTCTTCTGCTACTGTGGCCGTCGTCGTGGGTTCCCATCACTGCTCCCACTTACCCCCCTCACCCCCCCAGAGAGGACATGAGATCCGCCCCCTGTCAGACTCTACATCTTACTTATGTCGTGTTCAATGTTATTATGGTCTGTGCGCCGGGCGAGGACTTCCAGGACGCCAGGAGCGCGCCGGCGAAAAAAAAAGGCTCCATCGGGAGCGAGGGATGGAAACAATGAGGATGAAAGTCGCTCCAGCTGGAGGAGCCGACCAAAGACGCTTGAATGAGTGTTTGATGGACGGACGGCGGTGAAACCACCGTCACAGCGCAGCTCGCCATGTGGCTTTATTTCCCCTGAGCGTCAGAGCCTTTGATGAACTCTCTCTATCGCGCTCTCTCTCTCCTCGCTCTCTCTCTCTCTCCTTCTCTCTCTCTCTTCTTCTCTCTCTCTCTCTTCGCTCTCTTTCTCTCTCTCCTTCTCTCTCTCTCTCCTTCTCTCTCTCTCTTCTTCTCTCTCTCTCTCCTCGCTCTCTTTCTCTCTCTCTTTCTCTCTCTCTCTATCGCTCTCTCTATTGCTCTCTCTCTCTCTCTCCTCGCTCTCTTTCTCTCTTTCTCTCTCTCTCTTTCTCTCTCTCTCTTTCTTTCTCTCTCTATCGCTCTCTCTCTCTCTCTCTCCTCGCTCTCTTTCTCTCTCTCTCTTTCTCTCTCTCTCTTTCTCTCTCTCTCTATCGCTCTCTCCTCGCTCTCTTCTTCTCTCTCTTCTTCTCTCTCTTCTTCTCTCTCTCTCTCTTCCTCTCTCTCTCTCTCTTCTTCTCTCTCTCTTTCTTCTTCTCTCTCTCTCTCACCTGTCTTCATCCAATCACTCGAGGAAGAAACAAACGATCACCTGTGACGGCGTCTCTTCTCTGACGTTTATTTCTTTTCCAGTTTCATTGTGTTTTAAAAAAGCATTAAAAGAATTCCCTGTGACTCGTGACGAGGACGTTGAGTGGAGGTCATTCTGAAGGTGGCGTCGGTGCCGACTGTCTCGCTGTCTCTAGCCCTGTATGGTGAAAACATGGCTGATTACCCAGAGGAATGGCGTTGGGGGGCTGGAGCTCTGACCATTTACAGAAGCAATTAAACATGAGCCTGTCTCTGAGCGGCGGCGCTCCTGGGAGACTGAACTGAGGGCAGATCCCGCGGCTGACTGCCTGCCTCTCATAAAGCCTAATCTGGAAGCAGGCTAATTAAAGGGGAGCGCCCCCCCCCCTCTACATCCTGGGCATTTGAAACAATCTGCTGTATTTACTGTTTACCGTGTTGCGATTAAAGCTCCCACTCAGCCCCTCTGTTTCCCACCGCAGCTCTTTGTTCGCCGCCGCCGCCGCCGCTCCTCATGGCTTCTGGAAACCATTTTTCCCTGCTTCTAACTCACTTTGCCTCTTAATGCTATTTAAAAAAACTTCAAGCCTCAGCACACCGACGCGGCTCAGGGGGGGGGTCTCTGTGCGATGGCGTGCAGGAGGCGGGCGATAGGATCTGCTCCACTTTCACACCTTGCCTCGGCGCACGGCCGCCATCAAAGTCGCACCTTAATGCGCCGAGTCCCACTTGTCACGACGGGCGCTGATATCGCATCAATCATTTATTCCACGTCTAATCCAGTAGCGTCACGGAAATTCATTAGCGTATGCAAATGATCACAATTACAATTATCTTTGTATCGCGACGGCGAGGAGAGAAATAAAAGCTCGGCACATTCCTGAGTCCCTCCGCACCTCAAGTTACGCCCTGCATTCAAGCTAATCCAGCCTCATCTGCCTCCTGCTAATTAGCCGCGGCGTTTTCAGATGCCAATTAGCAGGTCTCATGAAAAGGCTCCTCGCCACGAGGCGTTGTCTTTTATCGGCGCGTCTGCAGGTGCGCGGCGCTCCATGTAGTCCGTGTCAGAGGAAAGTGTTTATTCCTGCTAATTAATCATATTAACACATGCAGATGAGATTAATTGCTTGAGCTCCTCCACCTCAAACCGTGTGAAGACACGAGGTGGTGCCAGGATATTTATACATCCTCACGATGAAGAGGACGGGAGGACACTTCTCCTTCCTCCTGTGATGAAGATCCAAGATGGCTGCAGGCCGGTAGCCCCGTTCCTCGCTGGTGCTGATCCGCACCGCCGTTCCAGCCGAGCGTTTGGGATCAGACGATGTTCTGGTGTCGGATTCAGTTCGGTCTGATCCACATGGAGGCAAAGAACCCGCCATGGTCAGCGGCGCCGTTAAGACCCGTCTCTGATTCTGATCTCTGACTGTAGCTCTAATGCTAATGCTAATGCTAATGTTTTGGTGTCTTTAACTGCAGTCTCCCACTCAGCTCCAAACTACACTTAAAGAGTTTAAAAGTTTATAAGTAACTTCTTTTTGTGAGTAAAAGTTAAACCTACATTTAAAATCCAAACGTTGAATTTGTACATAAATGTTAAATATTAACTTTCAGATTTAAATCTAAATTGTAAACTCTAAAGAATATTTACTTTAATGATTAAATATGTATATATATAAATAAATAAATGTTATAGTTGGATCTAAATGTTGATGGTTATTAAAATGCTATCAAGCCATTTATTATTATTATATTATGTTATTTTAATCTGGATATTGATTAAATGTACATAAATGTTAAATATCAATCTTAATGTTAAATATAAATATTAAGTACGGACACAAGTGTTCCATCTGAAAGTTAAGTCACGATGTAAATGTTAAGTCTAAAACGTAAATGTTAAATCTAAAACGTAAATGTTAAATATAAAATATAAATGTTAAATCTAAAACGTAAAAGTAAAATCTAAAATGTAAATTTTAAATCTAAAACAAATGTTAAATCTAAAACATAAATGTTAAATCTAAAATGTAAATGTTAAATCTAAAACAAATGTTAAATCTAAAACAAATGTTAAATCTAAAACAAATGTTAAATCTAAAACAAATGTTAAATCTAAAACATAAATGTTAAACCTAAAACATAAATGTTAAATCTAAAACGTAAAAGTTAAATCTAAATCATAAATGTTAAACCTAAAACATAAATGTTAAATCTAAAACATAAATGTTAAATCTAAAACATAAATGTTAAATCTAAATCATAAATGTTAAACCTAAAACATAAATGTTAAATCTAAAACATAAATGTTAAATCTAAAACATAAATGTTAAATCTAAAACGTAAATGTTAAATCTAAAACATAAATGTTAAATCTGGATCCAAGGGATAAAAATTAAATTTAAATGTTATTGTTTTTTTGTCTTAGATTTCAGTTTGAAGATCTGATACAACTTCATCTGAGGTAAACAATGAAATAAAGTAAACCAGGGTGGGGGTCTAATACTTTTTCACGGCCCTGTGTGACGGCCAGAGCGGCAGAGTTCCGCCTCAAAGCAGTTTCTTTGTAAAAATGCTGCGAACCTTCACCAGAAGTTCCTTCCACCGACAAAATAAAAGTAAACTATCTTCATGTCTGAATACGAGGTCGACCCGGCGGGTCTCCCTGAAGAACCAGCGTCTCCATGGCTGGATTTTGCTGAACGTTTTGTCTGCTTCAGCTCTGATCCTTATCGTCACTCATGCTCCAGATATTCCAAACAAACTAGAGAGAACTTGCTCCCAGAGGAGACTCATACCGCCGGGTCACAGCAGTGTGAAACGGCAGTGGAGCGTCTAAAGATCATCAAAAGAGAAAAAGTCCAGTCCAGAGTTTTTATTTGAATCTGCGTCCAACTGTTATCATCACTATTACCTCAGGTTCCACACATGAGGAGCAGAAGAACCGGATGAATGCAACCAAAACTGAGTAGTGGAATAGAATGGACCCTGGGACCCTGTAGCAGGTTCTGATAGAGAAGTGTTAGAACACACAGTGACATCACAGTGACATCACAATGACATCACAGTGACATCACAGAGCCAAAAGAAAAGAACTACGCAACATTAGGCAGGTGGTTATAATGTTATGGCTGATGACATGCATAAAACTTAGTAGTGATTTGTGACAAACATCTCAGTCTCTACGGGTTCCTGGTTTTAAAACGAGGCTCCGCAGAAATAACCAAGAACTAATAAACTACTGTTAAACCCTAAAGATGAAGAAGATGACGATGAAGAAGATGTAAGAGGGTGTCCCGTCTTGTTTGTTATGGTAATGGACCAGATGTCAGATGGTCCAGCGGGGTCAGAACATCAAACCTACAGGAAGTTGGTCTGGATCAGGGTCTAGACCCTGTGGAGCGGTTCCTCTGATGACCCCCTCTCCACACCGCCTCCATTCATAACATTTCCGCTGTATCCGGACCACCTCAGGAACCTCACAGCCAGAGGGTTGTGGGCTCCAACCCGCCTTGCCTTTCGGTGCTGGGTGTGAGGTTCTCCGTGGTTCTGCTGCAGCAGAAATAAAGAACAGAACTATGTTGGACGATATCATGTGGTGAGCAGGGGCGGATCTAGAGGGCTGGCATAGGGGGGCAGTGCCCACCCCTACAGGAACCCCCCCCCCCCCGGACAGATCTATCCATATAAATATTTATTGTAAACATTTAATACTTAATGCCGGCCCATGACAGAGGGTCTCGATCCGGCCCTGCCTGTGAGAGGACATGAATGCTGATGGACAGGTCCGAACTCCACGTATGCGTCATGTTTCCTCTAGAACCACCATCTGGGTCACCATCTCTCCAGAACCTACTGGTGTGAGCGTGGGTTGGTCGTTGGCTCCAGCCCCTGATCAGGTTCTGATCTCCCTGCTGCTGCAGGTATGGAGGCCAGAAGAGGAGGCGCAGCGGTATGAGGAGAGAGGCGCGTCTCTGCTTCCTTCAGAACCGACAGAGACTTCCAGAACTCCCAGCCTCACGCAGGAATGTCGGCGAGAAGAAAAAGTTCTCCCGGCCAATCGGAACGCTTTGAATAATTAAAGTGATCGGCTTAATTAGCTCAATTACGTTAATTTGACCACGGAAGACGGCCATATGGTGAAAGGAAACAAAAGAGAGGGGAACTAATTAAAAGTAAAATAATGAGGATTTTAATTAACTGGCTCCCCAGACGGCGGCGCGCGGGGATCAGGAGCCCGCTACCGTAATTAAAGTGCTGTAACGCTGGCAACATCTCTCCTCGGCTCCTCCGATCTGTGAGGGCTCCATCCGTCTAATTAAATCTGTAAATAAATTAGCAACATGGAGGGTTCCTGCTTGACTTAACACCGCCCGCCACGCGGCCCCCACCTTCTCCGTGACGTGCTCACCTTACTTTCAGGGCGCCGCAGATGTCACGAAGGACGTGTGCGGGTGGTTGTGTGTTCCACGCCGTCGTGTCTGTGCAGGCTGCTGCTTGTCGCCGCCTTTCATCATAAGCCTTTTTCCACCGGGCTGGTTCCAGGGCTAGTTTGGGGCCGGAGCCTGACTTAGCACCAGCTCTTTGCTTTTTGACGGCCTAAGCACCAGCTTCTGACTCTCCAAACCGGTGCCAGACAAGAACCGACTCTTTTCTAGTCTAGACCCAAGAACCGATTACGTCATACGGTGACGTAATGGCGTGACTCTGACTTGGCTCCTTGCCTTCGGGAAAGCAAACAGGTTCTTAGTTCAGTGCTTGAGTTAAACCAACTAAGCACTGAACTAGCACCAGGTTCTTTTTGGTGGAAAAAGGGTCCGCGTCTGTTCTGAGGATACCGCGGGTCGCAGGAGGCCAGAGCAGCGGCGGCGAGGCGCCGTCACCTCCAGAAGTCTCCTCCCTCTTAGTCTCCCTCACTGGAAATAGAAATTTTATCAGCCAGTAAAACTTAAAATGTTCTTATTTACCCTTTTTTACGTTTCACTTTTCTTTCTTTTCTTTTTATTGTGACATTTCTGCACCTTTCTTCTTCTTTTTTTTAATAATCATATCTTTATATATATTTATATTTATGTCTGTTTAGCAGCGACGAGGTTCCAGATTCACGATTTAAGACTTTGAAACAGGATTAAAGATTCAACTTTAAACATTCAAAGATGATTTTTCTCTTTAGGTGAAGTTGGAAATACTAAATTTGAGCTTTTGAGATATTTCAACTCCTGAATACGAGATCCTGACATCAATCAGTCAAACGTTACTTTGATGTCGGAGAGATTGTGAGTAGAAATAAAACAAATACTCTAGACCAGATTCTGAGTTTTTGCAGTGTTTAATCTTCTCTCTCTCTCCCCTCTCTCTCTCTCTCTCTCTCTCTCTCTCTCTCTCTCTCTCTCTCCCCTCTCTCCCCTCTCTCTCTCTGTCTCTCTCTCTCTATCTCTCTCTCTCTCCCCCTCTCTCTTCTCTCTCTCTCTGTCTCAGTCTCTCTCTCTCTCTCCCCTCTCTCTTCTCTCTCTCTCTGTCTCAGTCTCTCTCTCTCTCTCCCCTCTCTCTTCTCTCTCTCTCTGTCTCTCTCTCTCTCTCTGTCTCTCTCTCTCTCTCTCTCTCTCTCTCCCCTCTCTCTTCTCTCTCTCTCTGTCTCTCTCTCTCTCTCTCTCTCTCTCTCTCCCCTCTCCCCCCTCTCTCTCTCTGTCTCAGTCTCTCTCTCTCTCTCAGTCTCAGTCTCTCTCTCTCTCTCCCCTCTCTCTTCTCTCTCTCTCTGTCTCTCTCTCTCTCTCTCTCTCTCTCTCTCCCCTCTCTCCCCTCTCTCTCTCTGTCTCAGTCTCTCTCTCTCTCTCTCTCCCTCTCTCTTCTCTCTCTCTGTCTCTCTCTCTCTCTCTTCTCTCTCTCTCTGTCTCTCTCTCTCTCTCTCCCCTCTCTCTTCTCTCTCTCTCTGTCTCCTCTCTCTCTCTCTCTCTCTCTCTCCCCCTCTCTCTCTCTGTCTCAGTCTCTCTCTCTCTCTCAGTCTCAGTCTCTCTCTCTCTCTCCCCTCTCTCTTCTCTCTCTCTCTGTCTCTCTCTCTCTCTCTCTCTCTCTCCCCTCTCTCTTCTCTCTCTCTCTCTCTCTCTCTCTCTCTCTCTCCCCTCTCTCTCTCTGTCTCAGTCTCTCTCTCTCTCTCAGTCTCAGTCTCCCCTCTCTCTCCCCTCTCTCTGTCTCTCTCTCTCTCCCCTCTCTCTTCTCTCTCTCTCTGTCTCCCTCTCTCTCCCCCCTCGCTCGCTCACTGACACCCTGCCGACACTGCCCCCCACTGGCCCCCCCCCCCCCAGCGTTTTCATTTAAATGCACTCAGATTGACAAGAGGCCTATTTGCATATTAAATTAACAAGCACTTAGGAGTTCTGAGCTCCCAGTAAATGAGGAGCGGGCGAGGGTTGGACTGTCAGAACCGACGGTGGAGGAAGGGTGTTTTTAGGAACGGATAAATGTGAGAAGGTGTCTCTTCAGAGGAAGAGGTGAAGAAAACGGAACAATGAATGAAGGCGAAAATAATCTTCTGAGTAAAGACCTTCAGAGGTTCTGCTGAGGTGCTGGTACCAAGACGTGAGCGGCAGAGACCCTCTTAGTCCTGGAAGTTGTTGGTAACCATGGTAACCAGGTAATATACACCACCCACTGACAGGTAACCATGGTAACCAGGTAATATATCCCACCCACTGACAGGTAACCATGGTAACCAGGTAATATATCCCACCCACTGACAGGTAACCATGGTAACCAGGTAATATATCCCACCCACTGACAGGTAACCATGGTAACCAGGTAATATATCCCACCCACTGACAGGTAACCATGGAGACCAGGTAACAGGTCTTACCTGTCCGCAGACACCTGATGGTTGTGGATATATTTAAGGTTATTTTGGGATGTGATTGAGGTTAAAGTTAAAAGAAGGGATGAGAATAAAACAGTAGATTATTATTCTGACTCTGAATATTCTGGTATTATGGACTTTTAACCCGACCCATAACAGAATCGGACATTCCTACGTCACATTTTTCCTCGGTTGTTCTTAGTAACAGGAATTTCCCGTTTCTTTCCAGTAGAGTCCCAGTTTGGTCCAGAAGGGCCTCCGGCGAGAATCACCTTCATCATTAGAGGAGGAACCGCCAAACTGTTGTCAGATGAGCGTCTGGGGAACGAGCTCGCCGTTTGTCTTCAGACGCTTTTTTTAGTTTTTTATGATGGGAGGGCTGGGAAAGGCCAGGCTCTCATCAACCCCCCCCCCCCAGTCCTCCAGACCAGGTGGAACACACGTGCGTTCATTAGCGCCCTTTAATGAGGAGCAGATGCAACAACGCTGCGTCTCACGCCCCCTCCCCCTCCCCCCCCTCTCTCCCCCCCCTCACGGAGACGCGCTCACAAACATCCTGCTGAAGCTGCAGAAGGTCGTGGAAGTTTGGTGATGTTGGTATTTAGACACTTTCCCTCCGAGTTTAAACGTTAGAAGAAATGAAACCTCTCACGTGAAAACACTCAGCGTGTAGCCCCGCCCACTCACCGGCCCGTTCACGCTCCTGCGGTGGACTAGGAGAGGGGGCGGGGCTTTCACGGCTCAGATCTGCGGGCCTCATTTGTCCAATTTAGCTGGACGGCTGGGGTCGTAGCTCATTCTCCTCATGTGGGGTTATTTTTATCTCGGAGGAAGTGGATCCAGCAGGAGGCGGGAAACGCCCCCTTCTCTGGATCTGGGTCCGGTTCTCACAAACTTCTCATCGTGTGGGTCTGCAGGAACCTACTGGATGTCCTCGTTAAGCCTGAAAGATTTCAGGCCTCAACTATTCAGCAGAAATTCCGTTTCTGCTTTGGAATGAAAAGTCGTAGCTAATTATAATAACGTGACGTGTTAAGAGGTAAAATATACTTTTTATGATTGTTTCTTATCTAATCTGCTGGAGGGACATTAGATTCAGTTTTCAGGATTAAAGACTTTATTTTAGTGATGATTGTGGTTTAGAAATGTTGAAATGACAGGATGTGTGTTTTCCTGACATCTCAACCAAACTTGTTGGTAAACAAAAACACAAACAAACACAACGAGACTCACGTTTGGACTCTTATTCCAACTATGGGACTTTATTCCCCATAAACCTTTTTACCTGCTGTCATGCCAGAAAATAAAAAACGTTTCAGTTTCACGTTATAAAAACATCATTTTGACGTTTTTACTTTTAAAAACTATTTCATTATAACGTGAAATCTATTATGTTTTTACAATTTTACTGTTTTAAAAAAAAATAAAATTCTGACATGGCAGAAAAGCACTTCGGTATTATTCCAACTTTTATTCTGCTACTGTTTAACGTCACACTTTAATTTTCATACTACCTTCATATTTTACACTTTTAAACGTTTTTACTACTTCTTAATTTTCCTACTACAACATTCTTTTCTTTGCTCTGGTAATTTTCCCTATTATACATTTTATACTTTTATCCTGCTACATTTTAACTTAATACTTTTTGACCTTAGCGCTAGCTTTGCGTTCTTCTGCTAAAGACGCCACCGCCATCTAGTGGATCGGAGGAGAAACTCATTCATATTCATATAATAATAATAATAATAATAATAATAATAATAATAATAATAATACATTTAATTTATTTCATTGATGTAATAAAATAGTTTGATCTTTCATCTGTGTGGCGATAAATATACTTAGATATTGATTTAAATATTGCCTGAACTTTTCAAACGTCCTGTTAAATGTATTATTATTATTATTATTATTATTATTATTATTATTATTATTATTATTATTATGTTCATGCTGAATCTCAGTTTAGACTTTTCCTGTATTTCCTTTCGGCCTCCAGTGGAAAAACAAAGGATTTATCGGCGTTCAGACTTTGAACACATGAAAGACTTTCTAACATCTGGACTTCTAAAGTGTGAAGTAACGTGCAGCAAATGTCCTAGCCGCCCTCTTACAGACGCACACTTGTGTTTTCTAAAGCTGTCGGTTGTTTTGTCTAGAATTCCGCTGCAGCCCTCCAGCAGAGGACCGGCCCTTAAAGCCCCCCCCCTCCACCTTATTGCCCATTAAAGTTAACTCACAACATGCCAGCCTTGTTCCCTACTTGAGGCCCGTGAACTGGGGGAGCAGGTGTGGCTTGGACTGCCACGTCAGGTTTAGATCCAGCAGAGGCTGCCAGCGCCCCTGAGCTAAGCTAGCCGAGGCGTCGGCTTTTCTCCACTAGACTGACACCGTAGAGTACTTCCTCCTGTTCTCTCCATCGGATTGAGACCCTGATGGTTCCCCCTCTGGAAGTGCACCTTTGCATTTGTTCTCTCCATTGGACTGACAACCTTCAGGACCGCTTATCGTGTTTTCTCCACTCAATAGTACTTCATAGATTTTCATCAGTGCAGGTAGCCTCTCTAGCGCACAGTCTCATGTTTTGCCTAGTGAGAGAACGACCATTAAGGATATGATGGTTAAACATGTTTTCTCCACCAGGGGGTAACCCAGTGGGCCTTTCTCCAATGTTCTCTCCACTGGATCCATACATTGAAGGCACTACTTCGTGTTCTCTCTGATGTATCGACACCCTAGAACACATTTCATCAAATTTCTGTCTTTGGATTGACACTCTAAAAAGTATTTAATCATGTTTTCTCCGATAGATTGCACTTAAAACATTTTATTCACAGTTTAAAGTTTAAAAAACTTCACCTCACTTCTTCACTAGATTGACACTCTTGTAAGGACCAGTATCATGTTCTGCCCAGTGGAAGACCCCCCTTAAGGATAGTTCATTGTGTTTTCTCTACAAGAGGGGCCCCCCAGTGGGCCCTTCTCCATGTTTTCTCCCTATGATTGGTCCATTATAGTGACACTAAAGAGGTTGTTTTCTCGTACTTTTCCATAGATTGACACTCTAGAGGGTATTCCATCATGTTTTCTCCACTGGATGAGTGGTCTGGGTAATATCTACCCCCTCCTGTGTTTAGAGTAGGTCTAGTGAAGACCACACCTTCAGGTATTTACTGTTACATAAAAACAATTAATGATGTTTCTCTGACTTTGATCTCAGATCAAACACACACTCTCTACACTTACCTTTTGTTTTCGGCTCAGGTGATCCGCTCAGCCACACTGATAAGGTCCCAGACGTGTTTCGCCCTCCATAAAATAAATAGCACTTAAAAATGTCCTTCTGACCTCCTTCTTTTGATCGCAGGTCTGATGCAAGGTCAGAGGTCAGAACTCCACCGACAAGCGGTCGGCCATCTTTGGAGTTCTGAGCAGGGAGTCGAGCCGATCAAAGGAGAAGCTGCTGAAATGTCAACATCAGTGTGTGTCTGTGTGTGTGTGTGTGTGTGTGTGATGAGAGTGTGTGTGTGTGTGTGTGTGTGTGTGTGTGTGTGTGTGTCTGTGTGTGTGTGTCTGTGTGTGTGTGTGTGTGTGTGTGTGTGATGAGAGTGTGTGTGTGTGTGTGTGTGTGATAGTGTGTGTGTCTGTGTGTGTGTGTGTCTAACTATATGTGTGTGTCTGTGTGTGTGTGTGTGTGTGTCTAACTATATGTGTGTGTGTGTCTGTGTGTGTCTAACTATATGTGTGTGTCTCTGTGTGTGTCTAACTATATATGTGTGTGTGTCGGTGTGTGTGTGTGTGTGTGTCTAACTATATGTGTGTGTGTGTCTGTGTGTCTGTGTGTGTCTAACTATATGTGTGTGTCTAACTATATGTGTGTTTCTGTGTGTGTGTGTGTGTGTGTGTCTAACTATATGTGTGTGTGTGTCTGTGTGTGTCTAACTATATGTGTGTTTCTGTGTGTGTGTGTGTGTGTGTCTGTGTGTGTCTAACTATATGTGTGTTTCTGTGTGTGTGTGGAGAAGGTTTAGCATTTCATGTGGAGATATCACTGCGGAGCAGGTGAGAGGTTCACAGCCCTGCATCAGAGGGGTGTGTGTGTGTGTGTGTGTGTGTGTGTGTGTGTGTGTGTGTGGGGGGGGTTCTGCTCCCACCCTGAGAGCCCTGAACTTTGGGTTTCCTGACTGAAGAGCGGTCCTGCTGCCTGACAACGTTTGTTGGATCCAGGTTATGGGTTCAAGCCCCCGTGGCTCTGCTGGGCGCCTGCTCCTCAGTCTGCGGACTGATAAGCAGCGGCGCCGGTACCCTCTTCAGCAGAACCTCCGCCGGTTGGAAATGCCAGCGTCGGGCCGGGGGCAGAGCCTTCCCAACAGGGCCCCGCCTCCATGAACCCGGGGCAGCGGTGTCTCTTATCAGCCCCCTCACAGCTGCACAGCCGCCACAAAAGGAGGCGTCGGCCTTTGAGAAGATGGACAAACTGAAGGAAGGTGGAAAAGACGGGTCCACACGGGTCTGCAGCATCCACCAAC
>JBBDHG010000056.1:637500-645000 GCA_037951165.1 Lophius americanus
TACAAAACTATAATGAAATAATACAGTATGTATAGTGAATTTTGACCCAAAATATTTTGTTTAGTATAATACTGCAATAGCATTTGTTATTTTTTGTATATAGTTGTAATCATGAGCAATCACTGCATGACATAATTTTGACTTGATTCAAAGATCAAAAGATATCAAAGAGTAATACACTTAAATCTTTACATACTTATTATTAATAAACATTTACAAACCATTCCTTGTTTAACTGTCTACTAAAGTCCTGGTGATCTCTCATTACATTTATTTTCAGTCTTTTCATGAATGTTTCTTCTTGAGTTTTTGAGAACCTTCAGAGAGATTTATCAGCTAAATTGTCAGCAACACCTTCTCATTAGAGTCTTCAGCTGTCTGGCCTGCAGCTCGACTGTTTTTGGAAACTCTCACTGCCCTCATAGAGTCCTTTCAGGGCTAACGGGTTTTTTCTGGAGCTTCAGTTTCCGCTTCAATCTGAACCAAAATTACAAGTGAAGTGGCAAATGGTTGAACCTGGGAGAGGCAAAAAAAGAGGATGTCTTTGTCAAAAAGCAAACTGAACCATGACAGGTTGGCGTCAGAATTGGGAAAAGGCAAAAATAATATACAATAAACAAACTGAGTGACAGTAGAGGAAACCACATGTTTCACATTTGATGACATTATGGTGTCACAAATGGTGATTTTGAGAATCCTCTGAAAAGGTTTTTTGAATCATTTTTTCAATGTTAGACAGCTTAACTTGAAAATAATCAGCTGTACGGGGAGACCTAGCTCATATGACGGTATGACGGGATATCATATAAGGTGTGATTGCATAATTATCATGTGAAACCCTCTATGAAGACCTCGGTTCGCACCTTCAGGTAGATCAGGAGATCTATAGAGTCATTTCCAGCTGCAACAAGAAGCCGCTTTAAAGAAAATATCCCCAAACCCGGTGTCACGGAACTGCTGTCACAGTCTGACTGGTCAGAGAAGTTAGGGCGGTATCTAGCAGACGAAGAGTTAGATTTCTCCATGGGGGTTGATATTACAATGATGTATAGAACCCAAATCAGAATTCAGAATAGGGAGAATGAATAAAGGACTTGACAGCTGGGCAGAAACATGATGATTTGATTCCATATATATAGTTGATAAACCACTATTTGAAAAAAACAGGCTGACAATGATGTCAAAGTCAGTCAACTTCCTTCCTCCCACAATAAAAAAAGTTATTGTTCATTTATTTATTTATTGTAGAGCTGTATAAATATATATATCGTCCATGGTGGCACTTATTTATTTATTCTTGTCCTCTTTGGTTCTTTGGTCCCCTTTGAAGCGCCCGGGGAGCTGGGGTTTCAGGGTCTTTCTTAAGGACCCCACGACAAGTAGACCCTGGTGGGATTTGGACCGGCTACCTATCATCTTCTGTATCGGAGACGGCGGCTCTACCCTCTGACCTACAGCTGCCTCCCTGTTTTGTACTATAACATATAATAGCGTCTCCAGCAGTGATATGTTTCACTTTAGTCCTATTTAGAACAAGCTCACCTTTGATGATGCAGAGCCCTGACAGCGTTTCATTACACCCTCAGTTCTTTTATCCATCTTATCAATCCATCCTCCCTTTGGGACTCTTGATGATGAGTATATCCCACCGTATCCCATCACTCTACTCCCCCACCCTCTCTCCTTCATCTCTCTGGGGCCCTTTGGCTGTGATGCTGCCCCACTGTGGTGCCACCCCTAAATGCTGAGGTTCCCTGAGGACGTGAACTGGATGGCAGCCTCCCATGAGGCTGGCACTGACATGCTCTCATCTCCCTCTCTCTTTCACACACAAACACACAGACACTCACAGACACACACACACACACACACACACACTGTCACTTTCCTCTTCAGACAGCAGTGGTCTCAGCGGGGCTGCCCTGGAGCGCTGCTGCGGCATGTTGCGTACCTGAGAATCCAGGAATACCTGAGGAAGGCCAGAATGTTAAGTGGTGTGAATGTGTGTTGCCTGAGAGGGTCGAAATGCTAAGTGCTGGATTAATCAGTTGTAATTGTATGTGTGGTCCATTAAGGCGAGGGCTGACTGACAGACAGGGTTGAGAGAGAGACAAAAAAATGG
This sequence comes from Lophius americanus, assembly GCA_037951165.1. Lineage (NCBI taxonomy): Eukaryota > Metazoa > Chordata > Actinopteri > Lophiiformes > Lophiidae > Lophius > Lophius americanus. The sequence goes on from JBBDHG010000056.1 coordinate 639,623, forward strand.
GTGTGTATAACAACACGCACGTGCGAGTGCGTGTTGACCAAGAGAGAAGTGAAACTGGTAGAAATAGAATTTTAACTGTAAATTCCTTTCTACCTTGCCATATAGCCTATATCTTTTTATAAATCCTTGTTCTTGTTTGCTTTTCATGCACCCCCATCATCAATCTTCTTCTCTTTTTTAGAAACCCATCCATCTGTGCCCCCGCTGGTGCGGAGCTGCTCTCCTACTTTTAGAAGCGCAAGTTACCGAACAACGGTCATCACTGGAAAAACAATGCCTCTCTCTAATGTTCCTCTTCCTCCTTTATACACACACACACACACACACACACACACACACACACACACACACACACACACACACACACACACACACACACACACACACACACACACACACACACACACACACACACACACACACACACACACACACACACATACACACACACACACACATACACACACACACACACACCCACACTCACACCCACACACGCACACACACAGACATACACAAACACACACACCATACACACACACACTGATCCATGCTGGCTGATTTGGTATTCAAGTGCTGTTGCAGACTCAGTGGGCCTAAAGCTTTCTTTGTATTGTTGTATTACCCGGGGGCTAGACCTTGAACCACATACACACACAAACTTATGCACGCACACACAAATACACACCTGCACACTCACGCACACGCACACACACAGACACGAACACAGACACACACACACACACACACACACACACACACACACACACACACACGCACACACACACACACACACACACACACACACACACACACACACACACACACACACACACACACACACACACCACACACACACACACACACACACACACACACACACACACACACACACACACACTCTCACACACACATTCACATACACACTCACATACGCTTTCACACGGCACACACACCATACAAGTGCAAAGGCGGATTAGCATTTTAGCGTATAAGTATCCTGTCCCTCAACTGGCTGTGTCTGTTTTTCTTTCTCTCCCATGCTTTCAGGGAGGAGAGGAAGAGTTTCATGAGGAGATGCAATTGACAGAGATGAGGAAGATAGTAAGGATGAGGAGGAGGGGAAGAAGTGAGTAGGGGGTCTGTTCACTCCTCTCCAACAGACAGATGGTCGTCTGACTCCTACTGAGCTGTCAACTGGCCAAAAGAGAGAGCAAGGTAGAGAGAGAGAGAGAGAGAGATCCACTTTTCCTCTTCTTGTTCATCTTCTCTTTCAACCCATCACTCACTTTTGCTGCCAACTTCAACTCTTTACACTCATCTCTCTACTTCTACCATCTATATTTCTCACAGCCGGCCATCAATCTCTCCATTTGCATCTCTGATTTTGTCGCTCATCCGTCACAGATTTCTATTTTTTGTACTTTGTCTCCTTATTCCATATGTGCGAATCCATCTCTCTCCCTCTCTCTCTCCCTCTTTCTCTCTCTCTCTCTCTCTCTCTCTCTCTCTCTCTGTATCTCTCTCTCTCTGTATGTCTCTCTCTCTCTTTCTCTCGCTCTTTGGGAAAAAAAAAGGTGTATCGGTGGATCTGTTTGTTTTTGATACAACACTTGTTATGCCTTAAGTAGACTACTTATAAACGTACACTGATCAGCCATAACATTATAACCAATGACAGGTGCAGTGAGTCACACTGGTTTTCTCATACAGTGGCACCTGAACAGCTTTGGCATGGGACAATATGTAATGGTAACACAACTGGGTCTGAGCAACTTCAAAAGTACATTTCTTGTTGGGTGTTCCCGTTCTGCAGTGGTTAGTAGGCGATGCCAGCTGACAGATAGAGGTAGGGTTCACCTTGGACAATCTGCCAGTTCATCACAGGTTCACACATTGAGGAAAGCAACCAATCACGCTCACTTTCACAATTTGGAGTCACCAATTCCCATATTGCATGTTTTGGACTGTGCTTATTTTCACGCAAATGCAGGGAGATCATACAAACACAACATGATCATCTCTGACCCCGCCCAGTCATCTCACCTCAAGGAAAGGAGGGTGAACCCCTTGGCTACAACATAGCGACCAATAGGACACTGCCTAGTAGGCTTATTCCGATCAAAAGGAGTCTAAACGGTATTCCAGCGTGGTGAAATACTGCTTATCGCAGCAGTCTAATTATGTAATGATCTGTGTTACAGCGGCCATTTTTTTTACCCACTAAGAAAGCATGTTAAATTAAAGGAAAATAATTTTTCTGCTTTTATGTTAGTAGGATTTTGAATATGAAACATTTACTTGTAATTCTTACACTGACGTCTCAGTACATATACTTTTACAGTTTGAATTCTTCCGTTTTCGCAGGTTTCCTAGAGGTAGAACATGATTCGTGCAGCTTTATCTATTGACTAAATATCACCTGTATAAGACATTTAAATAACTCTTATGCTGTCTTTCTTTGAAGCAAAGGCTTTACCCTAAGAACTGCTTTGACTACATGATCTATGGTGCTGTGACCTGTGTGACACAACAGGGGGCAGTATGGTTCTGTCAATCACTTCCTTCCCTCTCCCACATCACTCTTTTAATATCATGCACATGAGTATTTAAAATATAATAAAATAGGATAGGATGAGACTTTCGTTCTGGGTTTGCAGCGAGTAAAGGAAAGCTTCACAGCTGCAGCTGATTCTAAATAAAAGAGAGGGCAGGGGTCACATTAGAAAAATACATGTAGATACAACTATTGCATGGGGTTAAAGGACGACTCTGCTCTCATCCTTTCTTTTCTAGGTGAGAAATGCATCAGTGTAGTTTAGTAGTTGGTGTAAAGTCAAATGAGATTTAGTGGCAGTGGAGTTAGAGGATTCCCTGAGGGCACTTATCACCTTTTTTTTTACACAGCATTCTTCGGTATCAAAAATATGATAATAACTTTTAGTTTAAAAGAGTCATGACTCAATGTTTTCCCACTACATAGGAAGAAAGATAAACTCTTCCTCTTCTCTATTATGTGAGCCACTGACTCTCTGAGTTTGGGATATTTTCAGTTTAAAGGTAATCTAACTTTAAGTACCGTAAATAACTGAGTTATAGTTACCAATTACTGCTAATTCAAAATTTGTTCGACCCGGTTAACTGTTTGTTTATCGGCGAGATGCGGCTGCAAATTCTTATAAATACATTTCAAGCAAACCTCTGATGAAAAAAACATCTTAAAGCAATAATCGATTCTGAAGTCTTGATGGACTCTTAACAAAACATGATTGTTTATGTTGTGGAAAACATTCTTTAGTGAAGGTAAACTCTTGTGACATATTCCAGTGTTGACTGCTATTCGATATTTACACTAAAACCCATCACGTTAACGCTGGTGGTGTCTCGCTCCCTAGAGAAAAAACATCTGACAGTTTTTGATGCTAATATTATCCCATATGAAGATAAATCCTGGAATCAAACGTATCTGTGTTTGTATTCATTAGTGCCTGCTGTTGGAGCTTCAGGAGAACTAAGAAGGCAGTGCTGTTTTCTAGAAAGACATGAGGTTGTTGTATTTGCAGTGTTTTTGCTGAAATGATTTGCTGCATTGATCAGCAGTGAATGTGTGTGTGTGTGTGTGTGTGTGTGTGTGTGTGTGTGTGTGTGTGTGTGTGTGTGTACAGATTTCTGACTGTGTGATGTACTGATCAGAAACTCTACAATGACAGCTGTGAGCCGCGTAATGACAGTGTAAGACTTCACTCACTTTTCAAATAAATTTGTTTGGAATATTTGTTTGTGTGTGCTTGGATATGTGTGTGTGAGTGTGTGCGTGTGCAGGGTTTCACACACGTGTATATATCTACAAGTGTCTATCAATGTGTGTGTGTGCTGTCGTTTATATGTCATCTGCAAGACAGAGTATCTTTCATCCTCTTCCTCTCATCTCATCGTCGGAATGAGCGCACACACAAACACACACACACACACACACACACACACATACACAGAGACAGTGGTTGTTTGTCTCAAAATGAGCCTGTAATTACACTGCTTGTTTATACTTTGTCTCCAAACAGATCGCTACAAAGTGTTGAATCCTGTTTTGTTTTTGCAGAACAAAAATAGTTTGCTTTGTCTCTCGGTAATGATGCTCCTCACAACTGCCACGGTGTAACAGAGTGACTGCGTGTGTGTGTGTGTGTAACATGCATGTTGTCTAAATAGAGGACTTTTCAACATGTTTGCACAACACATTCGTCTGTATTTGCATCCAGTCGTTCCACGGCCGGCCCGTGAAGTGTGGAAAACTGCTGCTGGTGCAGAAACTTGTGGACACTCACCTCACACTTGAGCGTTTTAGCGTCTCAGAGGTGTTTTCCAACTTTTTTTCACTCTGTATGTCAACACGGAGTTCACCTGTTTAAGTTCTGCAGCCTCCATTAAAATGATCCAAAATGACAGAACCTCTCAAACTGAGGAAAACAAAAATATGGCTCCATTTTGGAGCATTAATGCTTTGGAAATGAGAATCCAGGCAGCGCAGAAACATTTGACCTCCTCCTTGTTGTAGCTTATACTAAATTGTATCGGAGCTTCACACAAAATATGGAAAATATTGCTTCAATATATAATTCTATATATCGAGGCATATAGATTATCTAATACTAACAGGGCCTGTATGAAGAGTTTTCACCAGCTGAATCCAAAATAAGTCAAATCCAGAACTGCATTACTGACCAGTGAGAGCTGAACTGAACACACACAGACCGTGATCACCTGATTGATTCTGGATCCCACACTCCAGGAGGTACCACAAGGGTATGGATACCTAATGAATCAGAAAATCCCTCAAATAGACCATATTATATTCATTCTTATTTCATATGGTTTCCATGGGAACATGTTGTTTGGGTGATTCTGAAGGGTTTCTATTTGTATCTAAAGTTTATCATCAAAGTCCTGCTCTACCAAACGTTTCACAGAAATTAACCATGATTTCAAGATGTAGATCTGTAGATAGATAAATGTAGTTCTGTCCGCCCTGGGGGACACCACAGGATAAGGGAGCCACAGAGGAGGAGGCGTTAACCATGGCTATTGAGAAAGTCCTGCTTGATAAGTGATTTATTTATTTTTGGCATATTAAGGCATGTAAGGACTTACTAAGCAGAATTATATGACTAACTAACTAACTTAAAAAGTCTGATAAGGGTCAAATAGGTCAACCAACATTTTTTTTTTTTACCAAAGGGTTGAACTAATCTTATTTAAACTGACTATTTTCCATGAAATACAAAATACAAAATTTCATTATTAACTCATTTCATAAATCCGATTTTTTTTTTTTTACTCTTTAGAAAAATTCTCAACCAAATGATTTTTCTTATTATGTA
>JBBDHG010000056.1:647500-722500 GCA_037951165.1 Lophius americanus
GTGTAGAAATCTGCTGAAATCTGCTCGATGGGTCACAAGCTCACTGAAATCTTTGTTTTCATCCTCCTTGGTTATCAGCTGGGGATATTTGAACATATTTGTTCTCATTGTGAACTTAATTTGAATTGTTTTATCCTATTTTATACTTTCCTGATGTCACAGATATGACTCTTCTTCATCTTTAACCCCAAGTGATCCCAATAATACCCAGTTAATACATCATTTTACTCATTTTTTTAATTTTACATTTGCCAAAATACACAGATGATTTATAGGATTGCTTTTCAAAAAAGAAATCTGAAGCCAAAGTATACATACTGATTAACTACAACATTAGAACTGCTAATTGGTTTTAATCAAACAGTCAGCACAGCGGACAAATATAATATTAACAATTTTCTAATGGACAGTCAAATAAATACACACACTGCAACTAATATCAATAAATTATGAGTCCTGGCCTTCTTCCCAGCAACAAGATAACAACAGAAGATGATGGGAGACAGAGGCACCAGAGTAGGTCTCCTTTCATGCAGGCTATTCTGCAATTTAGTTTTCACTGCAGAAAAGCCTTCGTCTCTGAGGAAGAATACGATGTTGGAATGAACGTAACGGGTCCAGTGCTTTCATGCTGCTGCTGTCTGCGGACATTCAGCCTTAACTTTGATCCAGAACGCCAGCAGAGATTAAATGTAAAACTTTTCAGTCTTAGTCCTATGCAAACTCAAAGAGTGAATTGTTTTCCCACACTGACGTGGACGATTAGTCAGGGACATCCACAAATGGGTCACGAATCCACTCCTTTGCACTTTTTAGGTCACCTGCAGGGGGGAAACTAGGTAAGCCAGCTGGGATGAGTACGGTCCAGTCTCTCCCAAACCGCAGTGGTAGAGAAAAGGTGTACCGCAGCAAGACAATGACACTTTCAACATAGTTATTGTGAAGATACTTTCATATAAATTGTTTATCATTACATTTTTTCCGGATTATATATTTTTCCTTATGGCCTGGCAGCAAAAGTTTTTGTTTCCCATGGGTGGGGACTGCTGCCTTATATGATGAATTATGTAATAAACCATCAGCCACAATATAAGGACTGGTCATAATGTTGTGGCTGATTGGTTTACACTTGTCACAGTGTAACAAAGTCGAGTAGAAGAAAGTAAATCTACTTTTGCAGCATTTTTGCAATGAAATTCTAACATTCTGAACAGTTGATAGGGGGAAACGTGGATGAAGGTTTGAATCCCTGAATCAACCTCAAGCGCTCCAACAGTTACAGGCTCTCAGACCTGAACAATAATAAATAACAGAGTTCCAGTACTGAGAGAATGAACTGGGAAAACAGAGCTCCCCCCTCCTTCGCTCCATTAAGTGGTTATTGTCACTCATTACAGGCCTCATAATAAGTGCAGGAGAGGCCCTCGAGATAAGCCCATGTCCTGTAATCGCAAGACCAAACCTGGCAACGCAGATCGTTATCATACCTGACCCCTCTGCCCTGATAAATATCATAGCCATTACACACAACTGCTGCTCAATTAGGGCAAAACACAAACATAGACATACAGGGTGGTGCAACACATGTTCAGCTAGACAGACAAACAGACACTCACACACCCACCCACCCACCCACACACACACACACACATACACACACACATACACACATCGCCTATGATCACAGTCCACCTGACTCCTTTGAATCACTACTCAGTTCAACTTCATTATCATCACTTTAGTTTAGTTAAGGCTAAAACAACACTTTAAAAAAAACACGTAGTTCTTATATCTATGATAATACAGAACTGACTCGACTGTGTGTGTGTGTGTGGGTTGTTTGTGCTTTGCCACGTGTATATTGTATGTCTATTTCTTACCACTGAAGGTTTAATATTGTGATAGTGAGTTCAGCTAAATTAAGTAATCGATCATTTTTTTGTGTGTTATTACCGTGTTATAATTGTATCTATTAATACATAAACACACTGTATTCTGATAGTAAGTGTTTTACAAGGCCATAGTAAAAACTATCACAGTTACACACCATGACCAAGATTGAATTCTTATTTGCTCAGATCTTCATGTACCATTTTCATCTTCTCTGTGGATGGCCTGACAGAGGGGTGTTAGTAGACATGAAACTTAAAACGGGGTACAGGCTCCTTTATGAGAAAACATTCAAAAAGTTGTTTGTGTGTGAACTATTTCAAAAGTGGAGTCAGCTTTGACTTCTATGATACAGTCACAGCATCGTATTTCTGCAGTTTATACGCATTAATAATAATAATAATAATAATAATACATTTAATTTATAATGAGTGCATCCTCTCCAAATAATTTAGATAAATTAATTTACAATAGAAAATGTGAAATAAAATACACCTCAATAACATACACATTTTTTAAAACCTTTTTTTAAACCTTACCGTACAAACTGTTATTATTTCAAAATGAAAATGTAGACGATTTTTACACCCTGGAGTCTGAGATCACGCTGGTGGGATCCCCAAACTTAACCCTAATCCAGTATGTTTTTGGAGTTACTTTATTAATACAGTATGTTTTTGGAATTACTTTATTAAGACAGTATGTTTAGTGAAGAAATAATTGTCAGGTCATAAAGGTCAAAATTTTTTTTTTAAATTGGTACGTAAGTACAAGATTATGGTGAGAGTTCATGCTGGCTTGACCTCAGACTCGGGTTATGGGGTTAAGAAGGGTATTAGATTTATTTGAAACCACAAATATTGTATGTAATCTAGTTTAAGAGGACTTACTTATGTTTATGCCATTTTCAATCCACCTCAAGCTTCAATATACTGACCGCTTGGTCATTTAGAGTACAATATTGCCTTTGGATCAGGAATTTTAAAGTTTTGCTGAGAGTAAGGTCTCAAGTTTAAGTCTCAGTAACTATTCCTCTGTTAATATAACAAACATAAATGGTGTGCATTCTCTGGTTGCTGGATCCGGCAGATATTTTTATACTTCATTGTCATTATGTAAAACATGCACTCCTGCTCGTCTCTCCACCCATGTACTCTACTGTTTATAACGCTTTTACTTCTTTTTTTAACTGTTGATGCCAAGCTTGTGTGACTCTAAGACTAAGACATACAATCACGCACACCTAGTGTAACACGTGAAAGCACCGCTCAGTTCTTTAAGATGAGAGATGAGACACACGGGCTTACCAGCAAAAATACATCCTGCCAATCTTTACAGGTTCAAACATTGTGAGATCTCATGGGAGGGTGTGTTTTTGTGTGTGTGTGTGTGTGTGTGTGTGTTGTTACAGTTGTGCATCTCTGCTATACGGGGAAGGATTGTGTGGATACTGGAGATGTGAAAATAGATTTTAAAATCTTAATTGCTTTTCAAATGCCTCTGACAAAGAATGAATCACACACGGCTTGATATGAAGGCTGAGATGCCAAAACTAGTGAACAGACCATAATCAGTGAATAAATCTTTGATGATAAACTTCCTTTAGCAGATGCCAACAGACCACTCACATTTGAAAAAAAACATTCTTATCATCATATCAAAGCATTTCTGTGCATGTTCTGAGTGAAAACAGGGAATTAGATGCTTAAAAAAAAACTCACATTTGGTTGAATACAGTATAGTTGACATATAACTTTTTAACTGAATGAATGTCTTTGAACTGCAGTCAGGACTTAACAGGGTGTAGGAGTTTCTTACACCCTGTTCCAATGATATGGGATCTCTAAAATGTACATAACCCAGACTACTGACAAAATGTACTCTATGTCCAAAGGTTTGGAATTGCGAGTCCGTCGGATCTTGTGGAAAATCTATTTAAAAAGGTGTTGACCATGATGGATGGATTTAATGGTTACCACATACACATATCAATTATTTTAATGACAACGCATACTGAAATGCTGCATCCTTTTCCAGTTGAAAATGAACATTTTTCCCCAAATTTATCCCAAAAAACAGACTTTCTAAAAGTGACAGGGATGTGTGGCAGGAATAAGTGCAAAATAGTACGTTAAGAAATTCAAACTGCAGCACTAAATGAATTCTCCTTCGTGCAGATACCTTAGTCCGCCTTTTCTAACAGCAGACGGTTTCTTTCAGCTCAATCGTTTGGTGAAGCGTGTTTATATATAATAATTATTATTAGACTTTTTTTTTTGGTTGTATCAAAAAAGTTCCATAATTCTCTTTAGTAAGTCCTTACATCCCCTAATTTGCTCCAAAAATTCTACTTATCGAGTAGGACTTTCTCAATATCCATTATTAGGGCTTTCGTTTCGGTGTCCCCCAGGGCTCCTTTCTCGGCCATGTACTCGTTAGCAAAGACTTGCAGTCATATTATAAACAGGTTCAGTCAGGTGGCACACATTTAGCAATAAGAGATAGACCATCAAAATGTGCTCAATGGAACAGTTGAGCAGGACATTTGTTTTTTTTTCTGGACTGCTTGAAGTCATAAAATCAAATATTTTCATTGAAAATATTTCAGTGAGTCAAGTGAAAATATCACTTGACTCACCATTAACTCACTTTCATGTGTGGTCCTACATATTCCATTCATTGCAATACCTACATGAAGACAAACTACAGATTGGAATTCATGCAGCTTTCAGCGTATGTGTTTGCGCTCAGCACTGATGTCACACCAGCTGAACCCTGGGAATTAAAACAAGACAAATAAAACACACAAATATGAGATGTGTGACCCAATAATCTGTTTGCTTGCAGTAACTGTACCTGGGTGCAGCATTTAGTCTCCAGCTGAGAAACTCTGCAGTCATGTATGGTTCTGTTGTTTGGGTTAGTGGTTGAAAGGCGAGCGTTAGAAGTCAGACAGAGACACAGAGTCACAACACAGAATCCTAAAAAGCTTCATTACTGGGTCCAGTTACAAATGCAACAGTTGCTGGGACCATCACCTAAACTGACAGAGTTGACCATTTACCCTGCATCATCATCATCATCATCATCATCAGACACACACACACACAAACACACACACACACACGACTTATCACCCTCTCTTTCTTTCCCTACCACAACCTCCCACTCCCATGATGACCTTAAGTGTGAAGTGTGCATAGTGTGTGTTTGTGTGTTTTCATGCACCACATGTGTCTGCTGCTACTGACAAACAAGAGACAAGTGATGACTGAGATTATGCAGGGCTGTGACTGGAGAACACAAACCCCCCCACCACACCAACATACCCAGCCCAATAATTTTTATTTATTGTCACATGTGTCAAGCCCTAACCACCTGCCACCACAGGCGGTTGCAACATTCTATAAAACATTTTAACAAATACTTTTAAACCCCCAAGAAGCCATATAATGTCTGGTCCTGCTGCTCCTGCGCTCCCTGCCAGCGTGTTTTATGTCCTGCTCATTCCTTCGGCTTTGCTCTGTCTCACTGTTGATTGAAAAGGAGCTGACAGAGCTAACCACACTTTTACTGCCTCCCTCCTTTAACCCCATCGTTCCGCCGAAAACAGTTCCTGACGAGTTTACGACCCGATTACTGCCGAGACACACTGCTTGCTACTGCCCCTCTGTGCCGAACACAAATACACGCACGCACGCACGCACGCACACACACACACACACACATATACACACACACACACACACACACACACACACACACACACACACACACACACACACACACACACACACACACACACACACACACACACGCTCTCACAACCTCAGTTGTGGGTGCTGGTATGGGGAAGGGAATCATAGGTTTACCTGTCATCTCACATTAGTAACACTCAAGATAACCGCTCACACTATGGGGAAGGGTAACTACCTCAGCTCCAAACAGCATTAAAACTATTAGAGGCTGGAGGGGGGGCTTGTAGTAAATGTCATGTCATGTCATGCCCAGTAAAAGGACATAGCATTCTATGCAGGGGAGCTATTTATGCAAACTTAGACATGATTGCGGTTCTGTAAATCCACACAACAGCACCGGCGGCCAGAACAGCCAGCTGTAAATATAGTGGACCAATGAGGTGAAACCATTTACAGCACTTTCCTGCATTCCTGGCGGGCTAAAAAGCATAACATAACTTATCAACATCCATCACATGACCGCTCACCTGCCCCTCTGAGCAGCCAACCGCCAACCTGGGAGACAAGCCCCTCCCACAGGTCCGTTAAGTCATTATAATTACAAAAATAGCATCAGAGGGCAAACATTTGCTCATCATCTGTTATTGCAGCTACTTTATTAAACATGACTCTTGTTATATATATTTTTTATATAGTTTTCCTTCCCAGCAAATCTATTTATCTCTATTTATTTTTTTCTTATTTTTCAGATAAGAGTGATATTTCTCAAATTTATATTCAGTATTTTGTTTATATTTAAACCTTTAACTGATGTGACATCCATGTATTTTCTGTAACCGCTTGTCCTGTTTGGAGTCGTGGGGGTCTGGGGGTGGGGTTAGTGGGCAATAGCCTTAACTAGACAACTATAATATGTTATAACCTTAATCAAAGCAAATATTTAAAAAAGCAAACACGGCTATGTTTAAAAGAATATATATATATATATATATAGCCATGACTGGTGTCCTAAATCAGTGAAACCACACAAGGCAAATTAAATATTCAGTTGAACTGTTTGCATACATTGCTTTGTTTTAAGGGGTCACATGCCAAAAACTCTCAGAAAAAGTATTATTCTATTTAACGTGTGTTGCATCATTTCCTGTTCTTCCCCCAGGTCCCTATTCCCTCCCTCAGAGGAAGTCAAAGGAATCAAAGGAACAAAGCCATCAACTATAATGGACACTAGGACAAACCAGTGTAAAACATCAAAGGAACAAAGGCATCGATAATGGACACAATATAAAACTTCAAAGCTCCAAACGGCTTATCATCTGAACAACGGCTTGACACCTTCTGCCGATGAGCTGAGCAGAGACACTGTAATGGAAGGCGCGGGAGGGAATGTCAAAATTCCAGGTCCATCAGTTTCGTAGTAATCTTGTTCAGAATCAATCAATCAATCAATCAATCAATCAATCAATCAATCAATCAATCAATCAATCAATCAATCAATCAATCAATCAATCAATCAAACAGGGATGAAAAGAGTACCGTCTTTGGCAGAGTTAACAAACACCATAATGGAGGTTCATATGAGTCTCATCTACTTTTTTCCAGCTTTAACAGGTAAAAAGAATGTTGTCAAACAGTTTTATGGCTCCAGCCTCTAAGGGAATAAACAATTTGGAACTCATTTATCAACAGGCAGCCTTTGTTATATTTTATTTGAGTCAGTGATGATGTTTGAAATTTCCTGCTGGTACATCAGAATGAGTGTCTTTGTGTTCCACAGGTCTGGCATGAATAATCCGGATCTGTTTTCCCAATACAAAATCAACATGTTAATGATATTTGGAAGTCTTATAAGATGCTCTATCTATAGTTTTGCAGTAATGACTTTCTATGTCAAAGGTTCACAATTACTCCAGGCATAAAGAAGCACTTCATTGCATTTTTCCGCGGACAGAGTCCGAGGCAGACGCTCAACAGTTTAGGCCCGGTGATGTCATCAAGGGAACGCTTTTCAGCAAGGATGATTGGACAGCTGTCATGAATAGTCCGTCCAGGCCCTTGTATCTGAACTTCAATTCCCATGAGCACCTTCTGCTGTCTTCAGCTGCTGCGTACTGTTGATGACCTAGACATTAAGAGCGGACATATGTGAACAATATAAAACACACATTCATAACAAACACTCATATACTATAAAGAATATTGTTAAGAGCTCTGACATCAGTATAGTGAAAAAAATCATGAGTCCATTTAATGGAACACACACACACACACGCACGCACGCACACACACTTTTACACACATACGCGCGCTCACATGCACATACACACACACACGTGCGCACACACACAAACGGGTTGATATATCTGACCCCCAGTTAACTCTAAAATCGTCTCAAAGAGACTTTAAAGAAGACCTATAGATTATATTCTTAAAGCAGCCGCACTAGAAAATTGTCAAAAGATGCTTGTGTAGAATTCTTCAAACTACCATAATAGTAAAGACACTGAGAGACCTCAAAACTAAAAAAATGTAGTTAAGTTATGCAGATGACATGCACTGAAAGCCCAGGTGTGGAAAAGTGCACTAGAAGACTAGAAGAAACCGTGGGGACACAAGTGTCACATACCATTTAAAAGTTCATTATGCAGCTGTATTCTTTATTTTTCAACACATTAAGTGCAACATTTGTGATTATTTATCGTAAACACTTGGACGCTTCAATCCAGTTAACAAATCTAATGCTTTAATAACATATCCTGAATTATATTAAACCATTTCTGAGTATAATTCCATATAAACCACTTTTATGGTTTATTTGGTATCGCTGAACTTTCATGTTTTAAAAGGTAACCAGCAAAGATTTTGATGAGCGTTTAAAAAAAAAGGTAAATTCATTATCAAATTTGTTTATTTTCAAATAAATATAAAGCCAGATTTCACACTAGGGGCACAATCTCTAAAAATAATTCATATATATGTTATATGTGGTCCATTTGGTCTATTCAATATCATCTGTAATTTTCATTTAAGGAGAAATGGTTCTGTGTTCTTAAGGGCAAAAGCAATGATGTGAAATTTGAAGCATAAAATCCAGTAGATCAAGTTGATTGTTGTTTTCTATAAATTCTTGAATAGGGAAGTTTTACAATTGATATTATGCTTAAAATGAGGAAAAAATTCATGTTCTTCTTCTAACAACCATTGCTAGAACTTGTTACTTTTTAAATCTAACCCAATATCGGCTGAAAGACTTTATTGAGTTAGATATATTTTCTTAAAATAAGATTCCCTTTCTAATGTAGATCAGGCTTGAAATACTATTTTTCTTTTAACAAAACTGGGCCTATACCGTCGTCTGCAACGGGAGAGTTACATCCCTGAAAAGTTCCCCATTCCCCTGCATTGTACAAACACTGACCGAACTCCTAAAATTAAATTATAAGGTCCAAAAATGTTTTTGTGAACGGTAAAGAAGTCATTTTCTTTAAAATAAAAGCTTCCTGTTGAAAGGAAACACTCCATATGGGACTGTTAATAATGATTTATTTGTTAAGTAAATCCGGTTAATATCCATTCAAGGGATGTTCATGCCATTTCTTCTGTACTTTATTTTGACTTCTTTCACGGGTTCCTGATGTTCACTATCTGCAGGGGAACCGCCAACGTCCCTGTTCTGAGTGTGACTCCCTTCAATGAGGAGGCTGAACTGTGTTGGTATTGATGGTAATTAATCTGATGAGCCTGATAATATAGACTTTAAACGTGTGCATAAGTGTGAGAAAGACAGAGAGAGAGAGAAAGAGAGAGAGAGAGACACAGAGAGAGAGAGAGAGAGAGAGAGAGAGAGAGAGAGAGAGAGAGAGAGAGAGAGAGAGAGAGAGAGAGAGAGAGAGAGAGAGAGTCAATGTAGTGCTGAGAAGAGGACTAAAAGGCCATTTATAGCTGTCACACCCTGACAACCATTACCCATGCATTTACAGTGTTCTCTGCACATACTGTCACGAAGACACACACACACACACGCACACACACACACACACACACACACACACACACACACACACACACACACACACACACACACACACACACGCACACACACACACACACTCACACACACACACACACGCACACACACTCCCTTCCCTACCTGACAGAGCCTAATTATCGACACCTCTCCCTGTCGGATGAAACAAGAAGCTGCTCTATTTTCAGACTGATGGAGTCTGATGTCTCTCTATCGTTTCCTTCTTCTTTTCCCACTCTCAGCGTGTTTTGTCGTCTCCGTGTGACGCTTCAACCCCCCGCCCACCCTCTTATCTGACGTTTGATCCTCCACTCGTTAAATAAGACTCAAATTAAAACAGACAATGAGGAAAGTTTCCCCTCACAGCCACTTTCATTTGTTGTGAATATTATTCAGAGACGTGGATAGCAGCGTGCCTGTGAGTGTGTGTGCGCACTGAGAGTGGAAATGGCAGCAAGTGCCATTTTATCTTTGAGGCCTGCTTCATTAGTTGTCAAACAGAACAGCTGTGCTCACCCCTGGCCCGCCATCCTGGTCGGGTGGGGGATTGGGATCAAGTAGTGCCTCTGTAGCGCTGCAGAATTTGTTTTATGAGGCTCAATTCAACTTATCAAAGCTCTTATTCATTATTTGGCCCTCTGGCCTGATGCAACCAAGACCACAGTAATGACGTACAGTGTGTGTAAGTGTGTGCACATATGTGTGTGTTTTGTAGAATGACACTACATTTCTCTGGGATATTTCTCTGCTGTGTGTGCAGTTTGTAAAGAAAGAAAATCTATACATACAAACAAGCAGTAATGTTCGGAGCTGCAGCATGTTTGCTTGTGTGCTTGTGTGTTTGCGTGTGTGTTTGTGTGTGTGTTTGCAATTATGTGGCTGTTGGCACTCTCCCGTAAGTAGATCACATTTCAGAACATTCCAGACTCATGTAAACATTTATACACAAGCAAAGAAAATCCCTCACGCACATTAACACATGCATTCTTCACAACACTCCGAACACTTCATCAGTGGAGCAGTCAGGGCAAAGAGCAAAGACATTTCACACGCTGAGAGAGAATTCTCTCCCTGTCAAACTTTATGGCGTTAGCTAGGAAGAGAGAACTGAGGGAAGAGGAAGTGGGCAGCTCTCGGTTTGTTTTCCCAAAAGGTTCTGTTTGCATTCATTTTCCTGAGCAGCAAAGCTTTGCTGGTACCTCAATCCAGGTGAATTCCCTCGTAATATTGCATCACCAAGAAAAAAAACTGTGGAAAAGGGACATTTATTAATGTAATATCTTAGACACCCACACACAATTTACTGTGAAAGTACAAAGTTTTTAGTCAGCTATGATTTTATACTGTAAAAAAAAATCGGACTAGTAAAAGTCTTTCATGATGATGTTTTTTTTTCTCCATGGAAAAATAGTCAATTTTAATTAGAGTAGCATAAGCTTTTGTTAATGCAGGTTTTTAGAAAACTATTTGACCCTTATAAGATTGTTTTCAGTAGCATCAAGTTATAGAGTTGTCTTTAATGAATCATCACATCCTACTCATAGAACAGGACTTTCTCAATAGCCATAGTTAACGCCTCCTCCATGGTAGCCCTACTGACCTGGGGTGTCCCCCAGGGCTCCATCACTGGCCCCTTACTCTTTGGCATATACATCCTGCCACTTGGTCATATTATGAACAGGTTTAGGTCAAGTGGTTCACATTAAAAAAAAAAAAAGTCACTCAAAATGTTTCCACTCAAACAGTTCAGAAGGTCAATGTTAAACAAGGTTAAATTTGTGACTAGGATTTTTGTTTCATTTAAACTTTTTGCGAAATAAAAAGTTGGCACTTTTTTTATTTAAAATTAAATTTCAGTTTCATTTTATAATAACTATTGAACCAAACAATCTTCTCAGATCAATACATACATTTGATATTCTGAGATTAATTGGCTTTTTTGATGGTCAACTGGGCTGTTTTGTTTTCTGCTTGTTCTTCAAAGTGGATTGATCATTGTCATATGGCTGGTTTTGTTTCCGTTTTGTGGTTTCTGCATCTTTTACACTGTTCATCACCGCCAAGTGCAACTTATCCTATATTGCAGACCTCTGACCTCCATCACACTCTTTGTGTGGCCTTGTTTATTCCCTCCAAATCAGTTGATGGAAATGATGGCATTTATTTTTTTTGCAACAATTTAAAAGTTCATTTCAAATTAAATTCACAATTAGATGGAAAAACAGCAAGTGTGACTTGAAGTAGTAGCAACAAATACATTTTGATCAGAGAAGACCATGTATACAAAAGATTAATGATTTATTACAACAGGAGATGTGTGATAATGAATCCAAGTCTGTGGCGCTCGGACTCTTACGGGATATTGTGATTGAATAGATACTGGTGGTGGTGGCTGATGTCTCTGCTGAAACTCATGAGTAAATAGACTGATGAATCTCAGGGGACTAGCTGAGCGTGTGTGAAAGCTGAGAGTAATAGAGTTGTATGAACAGTAGCTGTGGCCCGTGTGTACCAGAGGAAAGTCTTTCTGATTGAACTTCCGCTAGATCTCCATTAGCCACCTACAGTGAGACTTCGTACTGTTAGAAGATGCAGATACAGATGTCTTTGAATAGCACATTCCCACCAGATGGGTGTTTCACTGTGTCCCACTGTGAACATAATTGTTTACATGTTTCACATTGACAACATGACCAGGATTTCATTGAATCATGTGACTCAGCTGTCATCAAAAACACACATCTCAACATTTTCCTCAGCACTGTTTTTAAAAGTGAAGAGAAAATAAATGAGAAAAACCCCGTATTGTTTTAGTCTTTGTATTCCGGGAGAAAAGTTAGGGTCTTTCCCACTGACATCAGTGCAGCGAGCTTTTCCTGGGAGCCATTGTGAAGAGACTGAATCCATTCTGGCTTCAATATTTGGCTTTTGGCATTTGCTGCTTGCTCTAATCTTATCGTTAAACCGCGAATTACTAACCATAAACTGGTTTCTGGAAGAAGTGCAGAGACAGCAACGTAACATCACTTTACAAATATTCCATTATTTAAAAGTCTGACACAGGTTTTCACAAGGACAGAAGAAGAACACTCATCCAAATCATGCTCTTTCCAAGACTTTCAGCTCCATTCATCGCAGATCCTCTCAGGTCCCATGCTGCTCTGCTGGGGTAAATAAATAAACAGAGTGAGTGTGGACATATTTAGGAGAGGAAGGTGATGGGGAGGCTAATGGGGGAAGCATTAGCTCAATCATTCATCAGCTCATGGATCAGACTGCTCCTCCTATTTATCTCACGCTGCAGGATGCTGAAAGAGATCGTCTTCTCTGCTTCTCTCTCAGTGTCCACCTCTCCATCTTCTTTCCTCTATCCATCTGCTTGCTCTCTTGAGGATGAATAAAGGTGAGTATACAGCCAGGTACTCAGTGCATTGATCATTGCCCCACTGGCAGGGCTGACTGGTGAGCATGCAAATGAGCAATGCCACTTGGCGCCCCTGTTCAGAACTCCCCCAGAGGAGCTGGTTTCAGACAAGTGAGGACAAAGCAGGCCCTTCTCTCAAAGTTTTTACATTTCCTCATATGCAAATTAGGTACCACCTGACCTCTGTCATTCTACTACATTAGGTTTAAATGAAAATAAGTTATTGCTTTCATTGGCCCCCATCTGAAAAATCACAGTCCACCCAAACGCTGGAGCTAGAATGGCCGTTTTGATCTTTTCAGTATCCAATTCCTGCTTTGTTTAAACATCCTTGTGATGTGACTCCACAATGAAGCACTGTCCACTGACGCACATAGGGGAATTTTATTATGAGAATATGAGCAACCTCTGATGTAGGTAATTGAATAAAACCCTCATATTAGCTTCAGTTGAACTTCACTGTGTATTCTTCCAGAACAACGTCTATTCTTTGTTCATTTTTTTTGTCGTGTTTGTTTTTTATTTCTTCAAAAAGCGATTTCATTGTTGCCGGTATATGAAACGTGAACCTATCCTAGAGCTAAGAAAGATTTGGGGATCTCCAGAACTTTTTCGGCCATAATTTCACAACTGTTGTCGCATTGAGATTTAATTTGGTTCATATCAACTGACTTGAGGATATCATATCCTCATCATATCTTGTGTATATCATATTTCACTTTAATGGTTCATATTTTACCCACAAGGGGGAGATTTATTATGAAAACAATGGTTTTTTGGACCTAACTTCCGTGCGATTTAGTCCAAATTTACCTCACATCAACCAATTAACGTACATCTAACTATTATTTGTCATATTTTACTGATAAGCTCCAACCCCCGAAACCCCCCCAAAAAGGATAAGCGGTTACGGTATTAATAAATGTTCATATTTGACCCACTAGGAGGGCGGGTTACTTTTATACCGTTACTTACGGTTACGTCCCAACCCCATGTTTGATTTTTGACCAAATTCGCTCATATGAATCTAAATAAGGAGATCTTTTCTTCATCTTCATGTTTTACCCATGAGGCCGGCTTTTTGTGGAAAACCCAGATTCTGGTGCGTAGCTTCCCAACCCTTGTTCCGTTGTGTCTAAATTTATCTCATGTGAATTGACTCAAGGAAATCTGTCTTGTTTTATTACTGAGCTCAGAAAAATAGTTAACTTTATTTATCTTACAGTTAATTACTGGTGGTAAACTGTATTAATCGCCAATGATACATGAAATTGAGTCACTATGGGATCTTATCTTAAAGCATATTGGGAGACAGCATAAGTCATGTTGAGTTCATGACGCAACATGAATTCCCTTTTCAACACCAGTATGAAGATGGCAACGTATGAGTGAAAACATGAAATAGACCAGAACTTCTCCTGATGGTCTAGAAACCTTCCATTTATACCACAGTTGACTGAAAGCTGCAGCACATCGGATTAGTGAGTCACTTCGAAATGTGAAAGAAACACAAAAAAATCCCCTCAAAGAAAAAAAATCGGAATTGGTTATTACAATTGAGCCTAATATAATATATATTAAAAAAATGTAATTTCTATGTATGCGTTACTCTGTTGTTTGAAAAGCTACTGCTGAATTTGCGTGCATGCTACAGCATCTTTTCACGTCATTGTATGTATTATCTTTCATTCAAAATGATCCGCGAGATCCCCTGGTTTTCTATTTGACTTATATTCAGCGCATTATACTGTATCTACTTATTGACTTACTGAGTCAGTTTATATTGTGTGACCTCCGGCTCTCCTTTCTCACAGAAGGTTTCAGGTTTCAAGAATTGTATATAGCTGCACAATTGGAGTATCCAACCGCTAGTCAATGCTGATTCTACAGACAAAGGGTTAAGATAATACAGTATGCATTGAATTCATTAGATATATATATACATTAGTCTAAACAGACTGGATGGCGTGCAGAAGTTCATAGAACGTCTGTCACAGCAATGAGACCTGAGACCTGACCCTACCAAGCAGCATATGTTACATGGCTGACTTCAGCTTGTTTACAAGTCACCGGCTCTGGGTGAGGTCTGTGTACTTACATGTATGGTAGATTTACTTTCAGAGTGCTCGCAGCCCTCAAGCCATTATGTGTAATTATGCAATCTGTCTATGTAATGCTGAATGGGTTTGTGTCTGTCTCTCTCTACCGATAGAGCCCACTCGCTGGCATTCTTAATGCACTGCATGCACTCTGGCTTCGTTTTTCAAATGTTTCAGAGGTATTAGAGATGTATCACGTATCTCCACACAGTATTTCCCTGTGTTCACAACAATTATTTCCTCTATATAACCCTTTCCCTTCTGTCTCTTGAAGACTACTCAACTAGTTCATTTATGCTCAATGTTAAAAACATGTGAATATGGATGAAGCTTAGCGTTTTCCATTGTCCAAACCTTTGCCTCTTACATTCCTGGATTTATCGATGCCAATATAAATGATTCATGGAATGATGGGAGCATTTGAGGCATTCATTTTCTGATGGTGGTGGACTAAAATTGTGCCTTGAAAACACACACAGGATTATTTATTTCACCTCAGAGGACATTTACTGTCTCTCATCCAGCTTATAGCCAGAGGCAATGGAGGGGAACTTAGAAAGGTTGGTGTGGCAATTTGAATCCATCCATTTTCTGACACTTATTCTGTGTAATGGCTCAGGGGGCTGGAATGCCAGGCCAAACCTCCCTCACCCCGGCTACATTATCCAGCTCATTCTTGGGGATTCTAAAGTGATCCCAGACCAGTTGAGTCAATTTAAATTATTTGATAAAAAAGGTTGGAGAAATTCAAACAACAAATTAGAAATTGTCAAGTGTGAGATATCAGCAATAACAGGCATGTATGTAGAATTATATGTGTCAGAATTATAATTATTTGTAGTTATGTTAACCGGAGTCAAATTCCTTGTATGCAAATACATGTCCAATAAAGCTGATTCTGATTCTAATTCTGATATGAAACAAGGGGGAAACCGAACCAAACTAGAAGATGCTGAGCCTTGATCAGAGAGGGAAAATTCTGGTTTAAATCAACTCTTTATGGATATCCACACAGGTGTCTTAAAACTAGCGTCCTTCTCTGTCGCTGGAACAACTGTCATTGATTTTTTGGATTCTTACTCCAACCACTTCTCCCTAAACCAAACCTTTGTCATAACCTTAGCCTAAACCTAAGCTGAACCCCTATAATGGCACTACATAAGCAGTTTTTTCATGCATACACATGGACACACAAACTCACAAACACATTCACACACACACACAGACACACACACACAAGAGTTCTTGGTAATGAAGTAGGTAATGCAGACCAGCTCTCTCTCAAATAAAACACAATTACAACAGATTATACAGCAATAGCTTCCACATGGTTCACAGAAAGTGGGATTACCACCCCCATAGTGAGCGTCTGTGTGTGTGTGTTCATGTGTGGTAGGTGGTTTCCTCTGGACCACCACTAGCATAGTGTTGGTCCACAAAATATATTGAATAGGACAAGGGCTAGAGGGACGCACTGGGTAAAAGAGTGAAGGAGTGATGAAAGAAAAGGGGAAAGGGAATTAGGAAGTGATTGAACAAAAGGAATGAAGGCTTGCTGTGGGTCTTTGCATCTGTGCAAGTTTAGAAAAAACAATGAATCTCTCCTTGGATGACATTTATACCGCAAAACACATTATGTTTTTTTCTCAGTTGCTGTCAACAGGATACCAAAGCTGCTAAGACGAGTTCATGCTTCAGTCACATAATCCAAAACATTATCTGTATCATTCATCAAATTAGCTGAAGACTGGAAAAGTTGAGATAGGAAGATTTCCAGTCGACTGTATGCTGCTCTGAAACAGAAGTGGGGCCATTGCAACACCTTGTAAAACAGCTCCTGCAATGCGAAGCCAGGGATCGTGACAACCGATTGCTGCATGTACATTGGGCCAAAAATATCTCTATCTGCCTCAGGCTGTTCTGAAAGACAAACACGAGAGCTGGTTTCCTTTACATGGTCTGCCAGAGAGGAGATTGCAGCACATTTTATTAATCTAAGCCATGTGATGGACATTTGTGACCAATACACTTTGCAGTAGCATGACTACATGCATTTTAGCCTGGTTGTCTGCAGGCAGTTGTAGGGTAACTACCTCGCTCAATGTATGAGGCCATAAAAAGCACCGTAAGTTGTAGAAGGAAATGTATTCTTCACTCACATAAAAGCACGTTAGGAACTTTTTATGCACTGTTACAAGTTTCAATGAGCAAACATATATACGATTTTAACAACCTACAGTAGGCATACGAGCAACGGACATGTGGTCAGACCTAAGCTGGGCTTACACTGGTGGACTTTAGAGTCCTGGCTGCTTGATATCAACTCCAACTGTACGAATCAAACGTTTGTGGAAGCTCACAATTGCTTCACTTTCACTTCACGGTCTGATCCTTGCTATTGACAATTAGCAAGGATGTCAATAAAGTTTTGCTTGAAAGCTCAGAGGCAGAAAAGATTTGTTTGCTAGCAACTTGCTAACAGGAATTTGTTAGGTCATGGCGACCTGTAGTGTCACCATGACAACTCAGAAGCTCAGTAACCATTTCATAAAGGTGCAGGGAGAAAAAAGACGCTGACATGAGCTGATCGAGTCAAAACCCCAGTTCAACTATGCAAATGTTTCAGTCGGGCGACCAAAATTTCTGACATGTCAGAAAAAACGTCCAATCGTCCGACGGTTGTCTTGAAGCTGCTGCTCGGCCCTCATGACCCCCTGTAGATTAAACCCCGGCAGTAAACCAGACAGTCTTACAGTCTTCAGGCTCATTATCAGGCTAAAATCGGGCTCAAACCTTAAGGTATACGCCGGCTTTAATATGTAAATACGGTTCAAATAGAGAACATATCTCTATTTGGTAAACTACTTAAACATTTCATTGTGCTTTACTAATAGCAGTAGGTGATTGGTTTGAGGTGTAGAGAGGACGAGATGTTGGAGGCAAAGGACCAGAAGTGAGATGAAGTGAGTGGAGGGTCAACGCATGTGGTGCACTCGCACAATTGAATGATGAATTAACCCTCCAACCAACTGCAGGAGAGCAGACCCCATCAATCTGTCAACAATGACAGCAAACCACCAATCACACCGCAGGCCGGGAAAAAAGGACCTGTCTTCGCTCTAGGTAGATATTCACACAAAAGCACGAGCATGTGGACGAAACTTCGCGCTTCATCCGAAGATGAACTCTCATTGTCCCAGGCTCGTTTTGAATCTTCGTGACAAACAGACATTTGTCAGCTCATTTTTTGCGTTTACTCTGCAACATTCCCAGGCTGTCCCGCTGTAATGCTATTGTGTTCAGTTGAGTAACATGTCCGACCCAGCCAAAACCAGAATCCAAAAGGACGGCGTCCTAAAACAGTGTAAGACTTGTTGGACACCTACAACTCTGGGAGGTATATGACCCGTCTGTCTTTAAAAGATTTGTTTTTATTGCGTTTCCCAGAGTCCCTGCTCCCGTCGTCTGTCTGTCTTTACCTCCTGCTCCTCTCTGGTGGTCATGTGCGGTAGACCTCAGACAATTGTTTTGCAAATGTGAAAGTTTTCCTAAATAGACCATGGTCTGTTCTATATATGGGAAACAGACAGACCATAACATATTTTGTGAAAGCCTCAGGTTTTTCTACATGTACATTACATTTACTTTTATGCTGGGCTCTGAATTGACTCTATTTCTCTGCATCAAGAACTTCCGCTAATTTAACTTAAAGTGCTGTGAACTGCAGTTTATTTTATTTAATATTATTTCCAGCAGAAACATTTTAAGGGCATAATTGTGTAACAACTTGAGTATATTTTTCTCTGTCTTCATTCATGATTTTCCATGAGGTAAAAAAATTATATTCAGAAAGATGATTAAAAAAACAACCACCAGGTTGGAAAAACATATTTGGAATAAAAAGCAGTCGCCACAAGTTACGGGTTTAACATCTTTCCTGGTATTGACAATGACATTTTTTGTGCTCACACACACTAAATTTTAGCTTTCAATTGAAATTATTTATTCTTGTGGTCAGTCTTTTTGTAACAAAAACACGGTGTAAAAAAGGAAAATGTACTTCGTCCTGGAATAACTGTCGTCCTCAGGAAACAAGTTGTGAACACATCAAGTATTTTATCACCTTTTATAGTTTATATGTTAAACTTACTAGCAAACAGTTTCTTAGTTTACAGCAGCAGTCATTTTGATATCAAATATCTGTGTCAGCCTGCTGTAAAGCCAAACATTCGGGTCTGTGTGTCATTCAAATATACATTTAAGATACATTTAATACATTTTCATGAATAATTTAGCAGATTTTGGATGATGTAGGTCACTGCTGTAGAGTTTAGCTTATGCTTCTATTCTGTTGGGCATTATAGAGTATCAATTAAAACGACTTTATCTGCTAAATAGTTGTGTAATTAAGGAAAGTGTAGCGCATTTCCCTCTGTAGAAATCAGATGTATTATAAGTAGCACTGGAACACACACTCAGCAGGTAAACTAATCATCCTTATGATCGATAGAAATTACAACCAGAAATATGAAACAGATGTCTTAACAAACCGGAGGGATGTTCTAAAGAAACTCCAGCGAAATAGTCTTTCAGAATTAGGACTGTGGTTTTATTACTCATATTATCCTGTGATTCATGTCTCTCTAGCAAACTCAGTGCTAATCTCTTGGGTGTTATCAAATGAAATATGAGCTGTTCTCATTATTCCATTAAACAGCTCAGTGACGCATCTTCTTGGTTAGCCTTTCACCTTCTTTGTTAGCGTATTATTGTCTTTTTCTGTTGTCTTTTAACAACAACTGTCTTTTTTACATGATTCCCATCATGCCACTGGTTCTCTCACACTGCCGTTGAATAAACCTTCTACCTCCACATCAGTGCCTAGTCTTCTGAAATTCCCCGACTTCTTCAACATCTTTAGCCTCATCAGTCTCAGCAGAGTTATAAGCCACCTCCACCAGTTCCTGGATAAATGTTCCTGCTTCTCAGAGCAGTTACCCTCCTATCGGCGTCTACCTGAGGAGTCTAAGTGCCAAAGAATTCTGATTGTTATGACCGAACCATTCAGAGAATTGGGCCCAAATGCACGGCTGAAAGCACTCTGTTTAGATGTAAAGCTCGTTTTCTTCCCTGAGCTCAGGTTCGGTACACAGTCCAAGGCTCACAGTCCAAAATTAAAAGAAACAGCAGTGAGAGGAAAAATCCAGGACAGGAGGCGGCAGCCAAAACTGGGCTAGTCGTACAAAAAATTATTAAGTACTGCTGGCATGAGGAAGGGGAAGGTACATCAGAAACTGGCACAGAACGAGAGGAACACGGGCTAAATACAACGGGGGGGTGGATAAGAGGAATCGGGCTCGGGTAGAACAGGACAGCGGCAGGAAGTCTTAAGTAACACTAAAGTCTAATTATCACGTCATCTGCTGCAATTCATTTTGCTTCATTCACTTTTCTCTCATGATTGAACTTTGTTGTTGATTTGTGGTTGGCATTGAATCGCTGACATCACTGACCTGTCCATGTTGAAGAGACAA
Source organism: Lophius americanus (assembly GCA_037951165.1). Classification (NCBI taxonomy): domain Eukaryota; kingdom Metazoa; phylum Chordata; class Actinopteri; order Lophiiformes; family Lophiidae; genus Lophius; species Lophius americanus. Next base: position 668,173 of record JBBDHG010000056.1, read on the forward strand.
CGATCACTATCCTGCATGAATCATAAAAACAAACATGAGTTTAAAATGAGTGTGAGGAGGCATGCAGTGGTGACTCTTGAGTCTGTGGTCAGTGACAGACTCGCTGGCCTCCAAGGTTTCTGTTGTCATATTTCTGGGAATGTGATGCAATGTTTGGAAACCAAGCTGCAGTCAGGCAGGGTGGATCTAGCTTTCATTGTGATAGTGTGTGTGTGTGTATGACAGAGATGATTGTGTCATTACAGCGTCCAGGGCGTGTTAGCCCTCTCTCAAACACACACACCCACACTCACACCCACACTCACACACATACACAGACACACGCACGCACGCACACATCATCATCATCATTATAAGGGATTCTTCCCTCTCTGTCCTGCTCTCTGTCAGTCATGCTGTGTTCTTACTCCTCGCTCTTCTGATGTCATTTGGGAGTGGATTAATGGGCGGAGGGTGCTTATAAGTAAGGACACACACAGAAACACACACACACACACACACACACACACACACACACACACACACACACACACACATAAACACACACACAGAGGTTTGCTGTGATGTTAACAGTGAATTATGGACTTTTAATGCCTAACATTGTTGCTGATCCAGAGGGGGAAGTTAGGCCAACTAGCCATTAATCAAAACATTTCACTGCTTGTGAGTGAGTGTGTGTGTGTATGTGTGTGTGTGTGTGCATGCAACTCACATCTAATGCTGGTGTATACATGAAACGCCAGGTGTCAGACATGCATGCACATGTGAACAAATGCTCAGGAAGACAAACACCATGTGAAAAAGTGAGAGGAAAGAAAATGAGAGGAGAAATTAGGAGAATTAGAGAGGTTCTTTTTGGTAGGGTGGGGGTGGGGGTGAGGTAGAAGAAAAGGTAAAGATAAATAGAGAGCGAAAGCGATGTACAGAAAGGATAATGGCTACCATATGAGAATGTCTGAGATTTTCCTGCTTGCTTCTAGGTCTAATCATATCAGCAGTTGGGCTTTTTCCAACCTTCATAAATGTGAAGTATGCAGCAAGTTTCAGGATCCAACTTCTTTTACATAAACACCCCTTAGAAAAACACCCTAGAGTGTATGAGAGTATGTGTGTTCCCCCTCCTATATGAGGGAGTGCATACAGAATGGTAGAGCTATGGCATAAGTTATGCATTTTATGTGTGTGTGTGTGTGTGTGTGTGTGTGTGTGTGTGTGTGTGTGTGCACATTAGGAGGTGATGAGTGGAGTGAGTTAAAGTGCTTCTGTCAGCTATAAAGTGTGTATTGGGGGTTCAGTTACTCCAGTACCACCAATGATTTAGATATCCCTTAAAATGATGATTAAGATATTCCCAAATAAAAGCTGTTTGCTTTTAATGTTTTTACCTCAACTTTATGCGGTATCATGAGTCAAAAATATTGGATATCTGCCTTCAGCTTAAATCCTGGATTGCTTTCATCTCGTCGTCTCCCCCGGTGTTGCACCCAGATAATTTTCAACCCAAGTGGATTCTTTTGTCACGTTGAAGGCCCATATCTGTTCTTGTCCGACTGTCATTGTGACACATAGTGAAATGTTTAATGTAATAACATCCCCGACTTGGAAAGTCCTTTTATTATTTGTCATATTATTATGACAAAGTGTTTTGATAATCCTTCATATTTTTCGCTCGAACCATTTTGGATTTCAAACCATACATTCTTGCTTCATCGAACTTGCTATCAAGATTTCTTTTCTTCCAGGGATCGTATTGCAGCTGATTTGAGGTGACCCAGTCTGGACCTTTTTTCCAAGGCATATTTCTATCCTATAGAGAAGCATGACAACCAATCAAGCCGCACTATGAACGGCCTCAACCCATTTAGTTGATTCTATGAACAACAATGACATATCTGAAGGAAATATTTCAGTCTGGATTTCGCTCTCAGCGTGAGACTGCGCTTGTCAGTCACGATTGACCTTCTGCTTAGAGTTGACCCTGGACTGTGCTCTATTTTAATTCTACTTGGCCTCAGCACAGTGGATCTCAGTTTCCTAATGACTAAAGGTTCATGTGGGGACTAGTGAGGTGACACTGCATTAGTTAATTTCTTATTTGAACAACAGGTCCTTTTCAGTCTCGCTCGGAAAGTTCTCATCCTCCTCTACTCCACTTTCCTGCAGGGTCCCCCAATGAGGGAATTTTGGGGGAGCTTTTATTAATAATTAACATGCTGCCTCTGGGTCAAATAATGCCATAGCATTCATTTTCATGGCTATGCAGACGATACACAGCTATATATCCTGCTATATCCTGGTTCCTCTGGTTCAACAAACATGTCCTCTATCATGTCATGTCCTTGCTGAAATTAAAATGTGGATGATGAAAAACTTCCTACCATTGTAACCATATTATTATTATTAATATTATTATTATTATTATTATGTTATTATTATGTTATTCTAACTTTGCCTGTCCGTGGTCATAAAGTTATGGCTGTTCAGTGTTCACTACTCTTGGCTGAATAAAGGAATGGAGGATATGTTATAGACTGACTGAGTACGTCATCCTCAGATGACTCACGATTCCTGTCTGAATGTCTGATAAGCCATCATCCCCAGACTGTTAGCCTTTTTTCTACGATAATGATAAAAACACAAAAAGTGATGCATTGAGGCCTTTTTAGTGCTAATCCAGCTCTGTTCACTCTATCTCTATAAAAATGAATCAAGAGGTGTAAACGTGAGGATGTTGTGACTGGCAGGTAACCTTCTTATGCAGCAGTTCAATGCTTCAAATGTGTTTATTTTGATATTATAGTGACAAATCATTATCAGCATTATTAATAGTATTAGACTACAAATTGATAGAGCATGTTATGAACTATGACAAACAGATATGAAGAAAAAAAACTGTGTCTTTTGCAGTAATGATTCAAGGCTCATTGCTCTGGAATTACCATAATGAGCTGAATAAACACACAATTTTACACCAACAGCAGTTTTAATAACAATTTTAACGCCCATCGGTGTAAAATGCCAATTTAACACGCATGTTACCATGGTTACCAAATGATTTGCATCAGCCAATGGATTTATTTGAAATCATGCTCAACATGATGCAACATTAAAATACTATGAGTGACACACATTGTGTTCACATGAAGAATTCAACAATCCAGGATTCGATTGGAAGCAAACTATCTTTGCTATCTCGTCCCGCTTTCACATATATCCAAACCCAAGTGATACTTTGGAGGGAAATCCATCTACCTACGTACTGGATATTGATTTTTGTGATCATGTTTGGAGGTGAATGTTATTTAAAAGTCGTTACACACTAAAACCCACTAGCAGCACACGTCGACATTGTGAACATGTGTGCATCACTCTCCTTCTGGTGAAAAGGAGCTCAACTGTGCAAAAAAGGACGTCATACTGCAGAATACATGAACATCGAACTTGGTTGTTTAGTTTTCATCGTGGATTTATTTTCACTCAAACAATTTTACTCAAACTTTGCTTAGAAAAGGAATTAAAATGTGTCTCCACGGAGGCTGATGAACTATCGATAACTGTTTGATCCCTCGTGGTGTGTTGTTGTGTTTACTGCAGCAGGAGAGCTGCAAGAGATCAAACCAAGCTCATCGATGCCCAGGGTTCTCTGAACAAGCCTCCCTGGGGTCGCTGAAGGGGTCAGCAGAGGCTGCAGACCTCCAGCCTGAGTGTTCAGCTGGCAGCAATGAGCTTCAGAAGGTTTCAGGGGGAATATGTCGAGAAACTGCAAAAACAATTGAGAAGTGTGTGTGTGTGTGTTTTTTACACTGTGAGCTTCCTTTGTTCAAATATTCACAAATGATCTAATTTCGGGATCGAAGGTGAAGGTACACGCACAGATGCAGACTAATGGTTGACTGGGCAGAGACATTATTCAATTGGCTTAGGTTCAACAGCAGCTCCAGAGAGATAGAGGAGATTCTGGGGGAGTGAGCTTCGCCCCGAAAGGTTAAAGTGATACATAGTTCTGGTCTTTATATGTTTATTTTGCTAGTTTTTATTGTTGATTGAAATAACACAGTAGTTCCAACATTTGATCCACTAGGGTCAGCGTGTATCTGCTATTCTAATCAGATGATATTTGGGATAGAATTCAGAGATTAAATGATACGGAGAGGCAGTAAAAGATACGCTTTTCCTGCAGCAGGAAAGGGAATTTACATTCAAAATTGCAAGTCAATGATCCGGTGGCCTAGAGATATCAGGGTTGGTTGGTGTCAAACTGGTCCCAGTTGGTAAATCAAGTTTTTATATTTAAGTCAGTGTGAGATATGAAACCCTCTGCATTGCTGAACTGTCGTTCACCTTAACAACAGGGTTAGTGTGTGTGTAGTAATGGAAAGAGCAAACACCAGTTGTCAGAGAGCACAAACAAGTGGGGCCTATGCTGTCGTCCCCGAAATCCCCCAATCCCCTGTGTTTTACAAGCAAGCCCCTTGTTAGAACCCGTGAAATTAAAGTTAAATCCAAAAAACAGGGTTTTTTTCCGTAAAAAGCTACCTTTAGTAAGTGAAATACAAACTGTCAGATAAAAATCTGAACTATTAGAGTAAAATATATACTATCCTGTAATTTGTCCAATTTCGACTAAATTGGACCAAGTTATGTACGAAAATCTTTTTTTCTTAAAAAGACCTCCCCCTTGTGAGTAGCATATGAACTATTAGAGTAAAACACAATGTACACGCGTTATATATGTCAAGATTAGTTTACCTTTGTACCCAGCAGCAGACACAGACACCAGTAAAGAGGAAAAATGGACTTTATTACACAGGACGAGTTTGAGTTTGAGTCTTGAAGTGTCAATAACCACTGCTGTGTGAACTTGTCTTGTTATATATATTTTTTCATCATCTCCTTTTTCCTGATAATAGCAAAACTAGAAAATAAAGAGTCTGGCAAGGTTGAAGAAATTGAAAATGTGATGCAGAATTTTTAATCAGATTTTTCTCGGTCCAAAATCCACCTACACACAAAAATACCAACCAAATCTGTCAAAGAAAAAAAGAGCTTCAGCTCTGTGTTGTCTGTGACCAGTTATCGGTACTCTTCATGACATTATTAATTTACTACAAACTCATTAAGTTCTCTTGTTTTCCCTGCTGGGTAACAAAGATGATGTCATCATTAGTCATCCGTTACAACCACCACACATTTCTGGTCACTCTCTCATTGATATTCTCAACTTCCTGGCACTGGGTGATGTTATCATTTCATATGAGTTGATGATGTCATAGGTTAAGATGAAGACCATCAACTGGATACAGCAGGAAAACTGGAGACAAATTAAGAAAAAGAGCATAACAGAACTGATTTGTTAGTTGTTCTGGCAGATAAATGAATGAAACACCAACAAGTAAGGAAAATAGATTTTATTTTCAGTTTAATTGGTTGGTTGTTAAGTTAAAGTATAGGTATGTTATGCCCAACAGACGGTAACACAAATATATAAACTGGGCCACCACCTGGCCTCAAACCAGGGCCATTAGGTCTAATTTGCCCCACCAGTGAGTGAAACCTCCCACATCATTAAAGAAATGAATACTTTTATTAGTTTAAGTTTAAATTATTATGCTGTTCCCGAAAATGCAATGTGTGGTGGGTTAAGAGACACTTAGAGACACATTAAATATATAATGTGTTAGGCAGGGGTCTTCTTTGACTTTCTGGTTCTCCAAGCGAAATAAGTTTGCAAACCAGATTGAAATGTTGCATTTACATCTATTTGATTAACTTAATTGTCATGTGACTGTTGATATGAAATCTGCTCCAGAGAATGAATCTTGCTGTGGTCTGAGTTCTGGCTTGATTTAACAATGAAGGTCACACTTTTGTTGGAAATGAAATATTGTACAAATCTTTGAATTTGGTTCAGACATTCTCGCCCCCCCTCAGGACAAACTTTTCATGGTCTATTACCAAGTTAAGAATAAAATATTCCATAAACTTTATTCATACATACCGACCCAGGACGTGGTATAATATATGATGAGTTAAGATTATAAAGGTGGAGCATAGGACATAAATCTCATTCAACACTATCTTGGAGAGTGATGAGACGCCCGAGGAAAGGAGGCAAAGCGTACTGGTGCAGATTTACAAGACCAAGGTCAGGCAGGAGTCTCCATGGACTATGATGTTTTTGTGATCTGTAGTGAAATCAGGGAACCGGCGGGAGAAAAACCTGTAGATGTGGAGGTATGAAATGGAGAGAAAAGGAATGAAAGTCAGTGACCATAAGACAGACTACATGTGTGTGAATGAAAGGGAGGCAGGTGGAACGGTGAGGATCCAAGGAGAAGAGTTGAAGACGGTGTTTTGAGCAAACTGTTCTGAGCAATGGGAAGTGTGGAAAAGAGGTGAAGAAGCGAGTGCAGGCAGTGTGGAGGGGCAGGAGAAGGGTGTCAGCAGTTATCTGTGACACAATATTCACAGCAAGAGTGAAGAGAAAAGGTTTACATGACAGCAGAGAGAGCAGCTCTGCTGGATGGTTTGGAGATGGTCTCAATGAACAAAAGACAGGAGGCAGAGTTGGAGCTAGCAGAGTTGAAGATGTTCAGATGTTCTTGAGAGTGACGAAGAGGGAGAGTATTAGTAAAGATCTCATCAGGGGGACAGACCAGGTCAGACGTCTTGGAGACAAAGTAAGAGCGGCCAGATTGAGATGGTTTGGAAATTGGAGAAGCGATTGATAGAAGAATGCTGGAGATGGAGCTGCCAGGAGGTGAAAAAGGGGAAGACCAAAGAGGAGGTTTCTGGATGTGGCGGGAGAGGACACACAGTTGGTTGGTGTGACAGAAGAAGATTCAGCGGACAGGGCAAGATGTAAGCAGATAATCCGCTGTGGTAGCCGAAAGAAGAAGAAATGATTAGGTCAAAATTAAAATGTAAAAAGGATTCCCCCTATAAAACAGTTCCTTCTGCTCCGTTCTAAATGTAATCTATTATTCATCTTTTTAAATCCCTGACCTGCCGCTGCATTAAAGACTTTTATACGGGAGTAACTACAGTGTTGGAGGCACCTGCTGTCATAAACCTGAAGCATAATCGCTGTATTGTCACATTTTGACCCGAGGGAAAGATACCATCACCTGTGAGGGAGAAGAAACGAGGGAGGTGAGAATGGATGACAGAAGAGGAGGAGGAAGGAGGGAGGAAGATCACAAAAGGGGAAAAAAAGAGGAGGATGGGAATATATTCATGAGAAATGGATTACTAAACGCATGAGGGAAAGATAATTGTTTGGAGTATTCGTTCCAAGTCCCAGCTCAATTTGAAAGCCTACACTTAAGCGAGTGGGTAAGAGAGTGTGAGAGTGTGATTTTCACTACATTTGAGGATCTATGTTACAAGTGCTTCTGGAGTGGCAGCTGTGAGGGGCGTCATCTCCGTACTTATCTTTAGCACTCCTCATTCACATATGAAAGCTGCACCTTTGCACAAACACACACACACACACGCACACAAAAACACAAACGCACGCACACACACAAACACACAGAGTTAGATTTCACTATTTGTCATCTCTCAGTTGTTCAATCATACATCAACATCACCTTCCTATCGCGAAAAAACCCCATTACTTTTCACTTTTGTACATATTATCACCATGTCAGCCTCCTGTTAGCCACACCTTCCTCCTGCCTCCAATCCTCTCCTCTCTTCCTCCACGCTCTAAAACTTCCTTTTATCGTCTCCTCTGGTTAACTTAATGTTTCCGTCCTCCACGGTTTCCCCCTCGATGTTTTAAGGTGGTGAAGAGTAAGACAGAAAAATAGTTTTTCCTGTATCTCATTCCAAATAGCAAGAGATCCTAAAATAAAGGCAACCTGAAAAAAACACAAAATACACATTCTAAATCATAGTTGTATTTCTTGAACTAAATAGGTCATCTAATACCATTTGCCATCATTTATGGAAATTTAACTCCCGCTTGCAATCAGAGTATTCTGAAGAGGAATGTCAGGTCATCAGTGATGACGTTGAAGCAGGTGGAACCGGTTGATGCACCGTTTGAATGGCTCAAAAGGATGAAATTCATGTTTTGTAAAGTGATGGTGTGATAGGTTTGGGATCATGAACTGCCCCTTTCACGCCCGATTTCAATGTCAGAGTCTGATCTCAAGTTATGTAGACATTTCCTGCCCAGCCAGCCCCGAGCCTAAAGAGCCCATAGAACCAAACACAGAGCGGTGATGTTGACCTCAAACACTAACTCAGCAGCTACTGGTGGCCCCAACCATCATTGTCGATCGGGTCGTAGTAGATACTGGCGTGTTGGGCCGGGATCACGCAGCAAGAGCTCCACCAGTGTCCAACAGATCCAGATAGTCCGGTGAGTCTTGGTAGTGAGCAAAAGAAAAAGGTCAAGGATACAAGGAGCTGACATGAGCTTCCTCCACAGGGTTTGGCCTTTTAATTGCAACAGTTGGAATAGCCTGAACATATATATTAGCTATTGAAACATCTTAAAGTTGTTAGCTAGCCCGTGCTAGCTAGCTTAACGAAACTGCCGCTTGTCTGACGTGGCGGATAAGGAGACAAGTGGTCCGCTGGACACACTCCGAGACGCATGATAGACAGAAGCGTAATCGTCCCTGTGTCTCACAGTCAGCTTCTGATCTGATCACCCAAAATATATTTTAAAAAGAAGTTTAAACAGGGCCAAGGTTTTTTTTTTTCCTTAGAAGTTATTCCATTTTTTTCTTAAAGCGCTGCTCAACATACTCGTAAGTCACCACACCAGCCTCTGGACCTCCCTGCCGTTTCTCATGGAACACCTGCTTGCTGTTTGAAATTAGGGGCTTTAGATGCAAAGAGATTCAAAACGTGTCTACTCAAAAAACAGAAGGTTCTAGACCTTCAAAGTATACGCTTAGACAGCAAGGATTTATGCACCGTGCTGCATGTTTCTTAAGTCGGCTGATGAAGACACAGATTAGCCAAAACATTAGAAACAACTGGTTTTAATGTTGTGGCTCATCAGTGTATATAGATCACCAATAAGAACCCATCATGAACTTTGGTTTCTTTTAATATTTTGCCCTTGTTGTTTGAAATTGAAATAAAATTATGTTGATAAATACTTCAATATCATTTTTTTAAAGTATGCACAAATGATTTGCCAAGTGTAATTCCAAGAATATCACAGAAACTGAACATTTATGTGTCCATATCTGACAACAGCAGCAATTTACTTTGAAATAAGTTTTGAGTAAACACATCAAAAAGTTGATGCAGCTTCATGTGAAGGCAAACCTGCTCTTTCCACTCACCACTCGCTTCACATCGCTGTAACATGAAATGAAATATTACATTCTTGAAATTGTCCAATTGTCCTGTAATTGTGAGCAGAGTCCAAACCTCAAAAGAAGGTTCCCTGTCAGCATGAACAGCCTGTATAAATCAAAGTTTTCAATCCAGCTGAGGAATTGTGTGGGTTTGTGCGTGTGCCAATGCATATTTGCGTGTGTGGTTCTCCCTGATGGGGTTAAGTGCAGTGGGAGTGTGATGTGGTGATGGAGGGAGGGTGAGAGGGATAAAAGAAGATCGCAGAGGGGGAAAAAAAACAAAAGACATCCATTAGCTAATGGATGTCTTCAGTCCTGTCTCGTCAGACTTGGTGTTATAACGCACTCACACACTGAAACACACAAACACACACACACACATGCATATGCACACACACACAGACAGACAGACACACACACACATGGACACACACAGACACACGTGTGCACACTCACGTGCAACAAGCTAAGGTATCTTTTATCAAATGTGAGAATCCCTGAAGTCTTCAAAAAGAGAACATAAATAATCACAAATTCAGCTCATATTAACTCTGAGATAAGATTGTGGATGTGTGTGTTCTCATTTGTGTGTGTGTGCGTGTCTTTTGGTGTGTGCCATAAGAAAGAAACTAATTGGTGTCAATAAGACATCTGTGGCTCCTCTTTGATTAAGCCTGCAGGCTAAGAATGAGAGAATAACACATTCTCACGCACACACACACACACACACACACACACACACACACACACACACACTCACACACACACACACACACACACACACACACGCACACACATAGCCTGTAGTTTTGCTGATAGCTGACTCCAGGCAGGGCCCATCTGTCTCATTACAGAAACGGGTCTCACTGGAGAATTTGTATTGTTTATGATCTCACACACACACACACACACACACACACACACACACACACGCACACACACACACACACACACACACACACACACACACACACACACACACACACACACACACACACACACACACACACACACACACACACACACACACACACACACTTTGTGTATGACCACATTGTTGGCTGTGCTGGTAGCCTTGCTCAATATCAGAGCCGCTGAGGACAGAAACAGCTCAACATGAAAGATTTTATGAAAGTATGCGTGAAAACCCTCCTCTGTCTGAGTGTGTTTTTTACATCATGTTACCTAACGCTTTGACTCATAACGACCTCTCAGGCTCTAACAAACGCTGAATAGTGCAGTGTGGCGGGACACACAAAGTTATTTTACTTTTATTCCCATTATTCACTTTTGAGAAAGAGATTTAGATCACATCTGGACGGAACTTGATATTAAATACCGGACTCAATTCAGCCCAAATTGATACTCTGTGCTTACGGATAATGAATGAAAGATTTGCCTATGGTTTGTTGGGTTACAGGTCTTGGATTTCTGAAAATAGCCGCTCCTTGTTCTTTATATGATTAGTTTAACTCATCCTAACACACATTCAGAGACAGACTAGGGCCTTATTCTTCAAATAAAAGCAGTAAAGGCCACTGGGGTGGTCCGTCACATGACGCTGAACTCTGCTCCTCAGGTTTGAGTCAAATTACATTTAGTAATAATAAAGAGTCAACATCATTATAGGATATAACTTTTCTCCTAGAGGTCTCATCAATGACGCACTGGGTGGGACAAACACAAAAAGGTATTAAAGTCAGGCTTGACCCAAAAACCAGACAGACTCGGGTTAATGTATGAAATTGAAATGATCATAATTCTTAATGTAAATAAGCAAATTTAAGATTTCCTGACATTACAGAAACATACAGAAACATTCAGAGCTGCCTGGTGAACCATGATGAACGATTAAAGTCACCAACTCTTCATCCCTCATTTAATTCTCTTCCTTCCAACAAATAAATGGAATCCAAATTTGTGCATACTTTTTTCTTTTAAATTACTCATTAATATTTGTATGTACCTCTCCTGTAATTGAATGAGTGTGAATTTGTTCATATAGGTGGTTTTCTTTTTGAATCTATGTCTGGGTGTACATTAAGGGGAAGGAAGTGTGATGGGGGGACAACTTGATATTAACTGCATCCTTGTTCGTGTTAAATGTCTTTGTAATATACTTGAAATAAAAAAAAAAAGAAAAGACTCTCCTCCACATGGTCAAAAAATAAATAAATCTCATTTGTGAGATCCCTTCATCACAATGGATCTCACCAAACAAATCTAAGAAGGATTTTTAGGTATATTTTTAAGTATTTATTTGTATGTTTTTTTTCTTGTTTCATTTCGAATAAGAAGTCAAAATGACGAAAAAAAAAGAAATGTTGGGAATAAAGTGGAAACTAAAGCAGATGAGAAACATTTATTTTGTACTGCATTTTGAGAATAAAGTAGAAATACGGTATGGTAAGCCGAAGACATACGGCATTGCTATCAATTATTGCATTGATGGCGTTAGTTGCTACGTTGTGTGGATGGAGGCCTGCAGGACAAAAAACAACCCCAAAGTAATAGCAGGCTACTTCATTACATCAATTGCGCGCTTGGGAGGAAGCCCGGAGCGACTTTGCGCTGACAGAAGCACAGAAATGCAAATTTTTCTTATGCCTGGTTCTAATATTCCTTCATACAAATCACATAAAGTCAGATTTTTGATTTCTGGTTTTCTCTGTTCTGACTTTGGTGATCCGCTACGTTCGACACATTGGCTTGTAATGTTAACGTGGTCTTTATACCACTTACTCATGTGGTTCCAAATCAGATACAGGTTGATGTCTTTTAATGAAACATCACTCATATCAACTTAAATGTCACTTCTATTCCACTCACTTACCTGACTGTCTCACCATGAGAGCCTTGTGGTGGTGAGTGATGCAGTTCAAGTAACACCGGACATTTCTGTAAAGCTGTTCCTAGAAAAATCCCAAAACACCTGACTCTGATTCTAAATCTGTGTCAACTCACAACCCTAACCAGTTGGATTTTGATATTGGTCACAGAACGGAGCAAAAACAGAATATACTTCCACTGAGGCCTATTGACAAGTTTAAGTTATATGTATATCTGAAAGCATTCAAGTTTTTGAAATATGTCAAACTATGCTTCTGAGCAGTTGAAGCGATAAAAAATCACATGTCAATCATCATTATGACCAAGTGGGGGATGTTTCTGGACATCAGGCCTTGGCTAGTTAGCTTAAAGCTCTACAGCCTTTAAGTTCAATTGGTGTGAGATGTATGAAACAGGTTGAGTCACTGTCTCCACCTTTCTCCTCTCGTCTCTCTGTGTCATGGAAATATGATGAGATTTTTTTGCCTAATATTCATATGAATCATCTTCCTGCAAGGTTGTGCCTTCTTAAGGAATCAGAAAATAATTTTTAATTTCATCGAGTCATTGCCACTTTATTCCCCATCGAGCTTTTTTAAACCTCAGATCCAGACCAAAATTCAATTAATTTGTTTAATTTAGAACTGCCTTGGCCCATGTGACACCCTTCCACCAGTTTCAATTAAATTTGGGCTTGTAGCGTTCTGACAAAACAAAACAGACAAAAAACACGGTAATTAAAAAATCTGATCTGAGCAATACATTTGATTATAGCGTAAATATAGCTCACACCGTGAACATGCTCTGGTGACCCTCTTGCCTCAGTCTTAATCACCCACGGCAGGTATAATAATGAGAACAATAATCAGGTCCAATACAGAGATGGGTCTTTTATGATGTCACTAATGAAATGAACCGCATCCTCACTTTGTTCTTCCGCCGCTCGTCTGAGGACTACAATTCGTCAGTTTGAGCGGCGGTAATGAAAGCCAAAGCCGACACCTTTTTTCACAGAGAGGTTAAGAACTTTAATTAAATATAGTGAGAGTCAAAAAGTTATTTTACACTCCAAAGTTTGAAATAAAAAAATCAACATCATGATCTTTACAGTAGCTTCCTGTGTAATCTCTCCTGTCTACACGGACACTGCTGATAGGGAGAGAATGAATGAAGGTCGCTGTGAGCCTCAACACAGACAAGCCTTGATAAATGTTATTACTGCTGTTGGACAAGTGCTTCAGACCATTCTGCTTTCAACCAAACCCTTTATTTACTCCCTCCTGTACAGGCATTCATATATGTACTATAAAAAATCCCTTTGCATCAAAACATCACATTTTTATTTCAGAGAAAAAAAAAAATGAAAATACACACTCAGAAACATTTGCAGGCACTCTCACATGTAGACACAAAAGTGGTCTCCAGACCCATGTTTAAGATAAAATAAATAGGTGGCTCAATTTGAACAAGGGAAAGTCAGAGAGAAGAAAAAAAAAAACGTAGCGACGTAGCGCCATATGAACACACATACGTAATATTAATAAGGAAAAGTGAAACAGGAGTGGCTGCAGGAGAATTTATCCCATCTATGTCAGCCATCGTTAAGAATCTTCAGATCCGGATAGATGATAGACGACAAACAGTCAAAATGAACTCTACACTGAGATTATGCAACAGAATGTTTCATGTTTCATAATGCAAAAGATATCGTGACAAAATGAAAAACATCACCTCGCTCGGCTACCGCGCAAATTATTAAAAAAAGAAAATACTGACATTAGCAGTGGAAGTATGGTTTTCATGAACAAACTATAGTACAAAAACATAAGAAGTCTTAATTACATAGAAATCAAGAGAGAGAGAGCGAGAGAGAGAGAGAGAGAGAGAGAGAGAGAGACATTAAAAGCACATCCTTTCAGAAAGTGTTCGCAGGAAAAGCTGCACATTTTTTTCAAATCTATTCATCTAAGTCTTTGCCCTTAATAACTCATCACAATTTTTTTTTTTAAGTGTCCAGTGTGTAGGATTTACCAATAACTACCAATATGGCTGCATATTGCGAAAAAGCCAACTATCCCCGGTCTCATTCTCCCGGATGGTGGTTGGAAAAAAGGTTTTTCCATTTCTGGCTTCTGTAGCAACATGATGGTGAAACACGGCTCCACAGAGATGGGACCTATTGTCTTTGTAAGCTCCCAACATTCATTTTAAGGCAGCAAAAACCCACTGTTAGTTGTTACAGGGTATTCTAAAAATACTGACGGCACAATTATGGATATTACATTCATTTTTTGTTCTAAATCCCACTAAATCCTACACACTGCACCTTTAATGACAGGCCTCGAGTCTAAGGCGCGGAAGTCATTGTCCAGAACCCTTCATGTTCCTGGTTAGAGAATGACATGCTGTGTCATCAAATGATGCTAGGTAGAATCTAAATTCACTTTGAAATGTTTTCAGTTTGTGACAAATCATCAGAAATCTGTTGTCAGTTTTACACAACTGCTTAGATCAGGGTCACAGGGAGACCGGAGTCTATCTAGGCTGACATTGGGCATGAGAATGAGTATACTGTATCACATAAATGGAAACATTATCACCCATGGAGAATTTAGACTCACATTATGGCACGTCTTTGGACTGTGAGAGGAAGTTAGGGCACCCAGAGGGAGCCCATAAAGACCGTCTAACATGCTAAGGACAAACAGTAAAATATATTTATGATTACTTCCACCTGCAGGTCTGAAAATTGTACAGAGTATACTGTTCTTGTACAGTTACCGACTGTGTGGGACAAATAGCATAAAAAAAAAAAAAAGTGGCATAAGACTGTTTAGGCACCAATGTCCCAAATAAGGGTTTTGGCAAAAATAAATATCTTCACAAATGAATTAAGAACGTTGTACCACATGTACTGAAGTGTGCACTGAGACTAAGAGAGCTTCTTTACTCATTCTCCGATGTTTTAAGATGTTAGTGCCTCATAGTCCTGCAGTGTAAACATGTGTTTTCTTTTCATTTGCACAAAATGTTAAAATTCATTCTTTTTCTCTACCTCTTAAAATTATGCAAAAAAAAAAAAGAGACTGGTTTCAGAGGTCTAATGGAAAAAACTGTGCCCCGGTAGCACATTTCATTAAGTAAGACATTCCTTGCAGCATTTAAGACACACTGTTAAATAATTTCCACATCAGTTGCGTGGCTGACGAAACAAAGCACAATCTGATTGGCTGGCTAATCACATCAAAAAATATTACCAACACAGCAAACTGAACGAAAAATAGTTTAGAGAGAGATAAGTTTATTTTAAGAAAGACTGTTGTTAACTTTCAAAAAACAAATGCATTGTCAAAATGGCAGCAGTCTTAAAGACAAATATCCCCTCTTTGAGAGGGTCATTGTGGCCTTGGTTGACTTTAGAATAGATTGGTGGCGACGACCTATGGATAGACTTTTGTGGAAAAGATGTTGGGTGACATCCTCGACAGTGAAGCTGCTGTTGGCACGCAGTAACTACACACTCCTCTGTGGAGACGGAGCTTTGCTTATTTATGGCCTCTTTAAAGCCAGCTCATCAAATCTATGATGGATTAGCCCCACAGCTTGAATCCTGCTTGAATTTCTTTTCATTTATTAAATATCTGGATTTCGTTTCTCTGCTCATCCTCTTCTGTCCAAGAAACTGGAACAGATTGGAACAGCAGTGCAGATATATTAGATTCGGGCCAAAGTAAACACTGGAATTTCGTGAATGGCTAAAACTGCTGGGATCCTTCTCAGGGTGGGGCGCATCTGAATCTGACTGATCAAATGCAGCGGAAGACGAGTGTTTGTGCTGGTGCCGATTCGGCACAGAGAAGTGGAAGTGTGTGTATTCCTGTTTGGCTTGTCTGTGTCGGCAGGATTTAACTCTTTAGGAATCAATTTTCCTCTGTTTCGGCATCATTTCTACTCATCATCATCATCATCACCGTTCGATATTCTTCACATTATATTCCTTTGTTAATGGCCAAACTTCATTCTTAAAAAAACTAAAAGTCCCTTCATGTGAGTAACAGTGAGAAAATGTTAATTACACGTTAAATCTAGCACAAAAAAAGAAAAAAAAAGAATCAACAATCACTCAAAAAAGTGGATTCTCTCCAAAATAAATACACTTCCTGTGTCCGTGGAGAGTCATAATGTAGGCGTGGCCATTTTCCTATAAAAGCATCAAGGTGTACAAACTCTAAACAACTTATTTCCTTGCAAACTGTTTTTTTCTTCTCTTTTCTTGAAGTTGTTTTTGTGTTAGAAAGGGCCTGAGTTGGGTTCGTTCCTTCAGATCGGGACGGCGGCTTCCATCCCCTCCACCGGAGTCTTACTCGCACAAAAACTCCTCTTCCAGAGTCAGAGTGAGTGTGCTTAATTCATCACACGCACAATCACACGCACACACAGTCATGCACTCACACCTTTACATGGATGGGACGATCATTCCTGGGATTGCTGTGGGGGTTTGAGATGAGAGAAAGAAGAGAAAATAAACTTTTTAAACATGGCCAGATATATTCATTGTCATAAAAATTCCCCTGTAAACACATCAATATGTTTTCCCATCTGTGCAGCTGTGTGACTGCAGCGACATTTAAGCATCAACAGACAAATAAATTACTGAGCAGGATGAAGTTGGCTACCAACACACAAAGACACACACTAAACTCTGAGCAAGGACAGTTGGCGTACCGGACAGATTGCATCATCATGTGCGTCGTATTTAAACCCATGGGATGGGTGTCAACACTGAGAAGCGGAGTCTGGCCCAAAGTGATACACACACACACAACAGGGTGCACAAATCATTAGTTGTGAATTTCAACGTGAGTGAAAACTAATGAAAAAAATCCATTTTTAGTAGCGGAAAAAAAAAAGAACACGACAAAATGCAATGATTTATTCGCGCTTCCATTCTTTCTTCCTTTCCCCTTTTATGTCTCACACACAAACACACACTCACCCACACACAGTCTTGCCTTTGTGGCACAGTATGGACACAAGACCTGCTCATACATTCTGGGAACCACTCTTTCTGAACGTTGTACATTATTGAAAAACAATCAGGCAGTACACTGGAGTGGGCATAAACAGAGATGTCACGTAAAATTACCAATCAGAATAAGTAGAGAACCTGATCTGACGAGGAATTACATCCTGGACTTGACAAGTTAATAGTTATTAGTGGGGTCAGCACATGCACAGTTTCTGGTTCTTTTATCGACCGGAGTACCAGTGAACACACAGTTAGTATTCACACACACACACGCACGAACGCACCCACACACACGCATTCACACCCACATACACACCCACAAACACACACACACACAGACACAAACGCTCACACACACATGCACACACACACACACGCACACACACACCATGGGGCAGGTATACTGGCTGTATAAAATATCAAGGGAGTGGAACAGCTGTCACTGTTGATCGCTCCCTGGTAAGCTGCCAGTGTGTGATCACCAAGTGTGTGTGACAGAAGAAAGTGTGGATGCAAGGCTGAAGTGGGGTGTGTTTATTTCAGCTGTGCTGTGAGACCGAGCTTTGAGTTCCCACACCCCCACAAATGCTCTCTGTACACACACACATACACACAAGTGTGCATCTAGACACAGCTAAACAAAGCCAGTGATGCTGAGAAATAAGATTTTCTCCCTCTGTGCCAAGTGTTTTTTTGGGGGTAAATATCTAACTTCCTCTCTTTTTTCTCAGCCAATAGAAATAGAGTGGCAGGGAGGAGTTACCAGGCAACAGGCTGGATCGGTGCCGTGAGATGCAATAGTGATGGAAAAAGTTAAGAAGAAGGAGCGCCGACGATGAAACACAGGACAGAGGGGGAGAGAAAAAGGAAATGTGACACGACAAATGTCAGGAACGCAAGTCCAAACGTACGAGATGTGAAACAATAAAGGAAGTTATTACTTCCTTTAATGTGTGAAATCAGTTTGATGGAAGTTGCAAATGCAATTAGTGAAGAGAGTTGAAGAGAAGAGATAGTCGAGGGACGTACTTCAGGTGAAGGCCAGGCCTTGTAGAGAGCTGGCTGTTGAGTACTTGCTAGAGTCCACAAACGTTTGATCTGGTAGAGAGAGGCAGAGACAGGCAGGAGAGAGAGAGAGGGAGGGAGAGACAGAGAAATAACAAAAGAAGGGTGAGAAACATTACAAGAAATAAAAGAAGAAGTGTTATAAGTCAAGAGAAAGACATGAGGAGGAGAGAATTAAAAAAAAAACTAAAGGTGGAGCAGAACAAAAATCAGACTTGGATTAAATGATCTTCATCCGAGAGCTTCTTCAGATAATCTACAAGTTTTACAATGATGAAAAAGGTCATTTGGAGGAAGTTGAAAATGCAGGACCTTCACACTGAAAACTGTACCGTGCAGTTCTCCAAAATCTCTTATTGAGTTTATAAAAGTCTGAAAGAAACTGAGACATTAAATTATGCTCTGCAAGTTCTGATGTTTTGGCATGAGGACCCACTGAATTCTATTTGCATTTGTTTCACATTCTACAGTACAGTCATAAACGCAGACAATAAAAGCGAGACAGATTTCAAGTCCGGCCAGTTTTTAATGTTTAATTCAGAGTGGCCAGATATTTATGTAATCTAATACCGTCATTCACTCGCATGTTATGCCTACAGTCAGATACTTCCTTTAGTGTACTACTGTGTAGTACTCTCTCTGTAAGTGCAATTACATGTGTGAAGAGCATGAGTTTAGTCCGTTCAAATGAAGCGCTGACTCGGTGCACTTACTGGCCATGACATCAGGGAACGACAACACTTGACTGTGAACGTCACAGCGCTTTCAAAAATATCTCCTGGCATTTTCCACTTGGCTTGAAATGACTGCTTCAATAATTACCGTCTTATATTCTATTCTTTTTGTCTGCTATAGAAGATGCCACCATTTTTCACAAACTTCGATATTCTTATAAGGAGCGTCCCCTCTGGGTATTCTGGAAGGGTGGATATGATTCCAAGTATGACATGCCATGGTAGTCCAGTCAACAGCTGGATATTGACTGCAGCTCACATTTAGAAAACTCACTAATGCTCAATCTGTGGGCCCGTTAAAAAGTCATGGAAATACATCTGATGGTTTCTGAGATACTAAACTGAAGTAGGGATTTTCTAGACTGCAATCAAATGAACCCCCCATCTCTAATCTCCTCTGTGGTGTTCCCTAAATGCCATCTTCAGGGACAAGGTTTGGTTTGCCCAGTCTGGGCTACTGTAGAAACATGATGGTGTGGTCTCTTAGGAAGAGGGCCTTACTCCAGATGTTGACATAAAGGGTTCATTCTAAGGTAATGAAAACACAACAATCCTTAATTTCAGACGATTACGTCCTAATGAAAACATAGTTATGTCTATTATATTCATTTCTGCCAGACATTTTCCCTAAATCCCTAAATCCCTCACTCTAGACCTTTAAGAACTCGACTCTAAAATAAACGCGTGAAATGATATTTACACACACAACAAGAGGAACTCTATTGGAAGTCTTTTCAACAATCCACCGGCAAAGCATCATCTGATTGGTGAGGTTTTCCCTCTCAGCCGGCTCTGAACGACCGGGTGCTGTCATTGTAAATTACCTTGGAGTCCATTGGCGCTGGTGCAGGACGGAGGAGGTGACGAGGAGGGCCTGACTACGGGTGCGAAGGCGGACTTCTGCTTCACGGCCGCTGATACCATATTGGCTGGCGAGAAGGAGAAGACGCCAGAGGAAGAGGAGCAGTTGGATGGGAGAGAGGTGGAGGATGCCATAGTGGGACTGGATGGGACAACTGTGGAAGTAAAGGAAATAAATTATTATTGATTCTCCAGTCGATTGTTTTATCATGTTTCATTAAAAGAGTTCACAAAAAAGTGTCTTGAAGTTTCCTTTTTGGGTTTATGCCCTTTGGCCAAAAGTCTGTAGACACAGCTGTCAGCATGTCTTAGGGTTTTTTAGTCTATAGGACTGCTATAATGTTTGAATCCCTGTGATTCTGATGGACTGGTCTTGGTGTGAAAGAACGTATCTGCTGTTCAAGCAGCATGCTGACATGAAATGACATTGGAATTAAAAATGATAAAATCACATATGGTGACACATCTGGAGTTGCTGTCCACGCAGTTTTGTGATATATTTATAAATGTGGCTTTAAATGTACTTGATGACTTGAAGTTTGATCATTCAAAGTCAAATTCTCATTTTCACCAGTGAGAATTTTAACAGCAAGCAAGAAAAAAACAAAAAAACACCAACAACTCTGAATTCCTCTTTACATCCAATCAATTTCTCTTGTTTTCTGTTGAATGGAAAAAAGGTTGTAATTAACCACCAGAGACAGAATAGGCGTGGCTGTCAGATGAAAGGCCACCAGGGAAGGAGGAAGGAGATGGAGCGAGGACAAGATGGAGCTGTGAGTGGGTTGTTTTTGAAGATGCAGAGACAGAAAGCCCCATGAGGGATTCTCCACACGGCAGATGTAAAGTTTTCTTGTGGTCATAGACGTGCGTATAGGCAGCATGTACGCAGGTTGGGCACTTGTAATTAAACTAGTGGATTAGTAAGCTGCTTTCTGATCATCCTTGATGACAGTCTGAAATTCCCTTTTATAGGAGAGGAGGTAGATATTCAGCTAATATGGCACTACATGACATTGGGAATGAATGCACACTCACTAGCATAAGGCGAATTGGCTGCAGAGCCATTTAGGAAAGTCGGCGATCCTCCCAAGTTGGTCATGCCGGTGTTGTTAGTGTAGCCGTTCATGGTGCTGGTAACTGAGGAGTAACTGGTCTGCTGAGGTGTGGGGCTGGGCACGTAACCGTGAGGCGACACACTACTGCTGCTGCGCACAAAACCTGCAGGAAGTGTAGGGGAGAGGAAGTGGAGCGTGTGGTGATGAGAGGAAATTCATATAAAACATGTTCAAGACGTTTCCTCTTTGCTGTGGTGAACAAATACGAGAATATTTAGATATAAAATGCAGAGTGGAAACAAAGATGGCAGCCGCTAAATGAATACATAATATGGCTCAATCATTGCTGGAGTTAAATTACTGGCTGTCATGATACATTTTGTCTAATAACTGTGGAATAAATTGCAATGGCATCAAAACAAAGAAGCAAAACTGGCTATTTGAAAGAAATACTACAGACCTAACCTAAAACATATTTGTCACGATGCATTTTCTGCAACAACAGTACATCTCTGATCAAAAAACACAAGTTCATTTTTCAACAGATTTTTTCCATTTGTTTGTGACTATATTAAAATGACATCAGAGCTGAAAAACGGTTTTCACTTTATCACATCTATATACTTAAAGCTGATTCTAATTTGTCTTGGTTTGTATTCTCTCATTTAGTAAACAGTGGTGCACAGCTTCAGAAGAAGTAGAGTTCACAGCTCGGAGTAGCGTAGCTCGATCAACATACAACTGGTCTGATTTTAGTGGAGACACTAAACACACAGACACAAAAGGCTTTGAGACACACTCGCGACCAAAGGCCACATCTTGTGTCAGGAAAGGTTAGAATTCACATTTAACTATCTAATGGAATAGTTACACAGGTTATATTCATAATGCATAAACTTTGGCCTAAGTGCTCTCCTTAACTTTAACATTTAGTAAATCTGGTGTAAGTTGAAATGATAATTTAGGTTAATAAGCCAAAAAGATTTTTCAATTCTAAGTCAACTGTGAAAATTGTACTCGCTCCTCTGAACTTAGTTGTTACCTATGGCAACAACAACTCAGAGCGAAGCTTTTAGATAACTTCTCTTTGCAGGGCTGCTTTACTGCAGCAGCATCAAAGGGTTTGGGAGAACGATCGGCTGATTCGCAAATACTTTTTCATACCACTCTACTTTTCAAGAAGTCAGTTCAAACCCAGGGAAATCATTGCAGTTTCACTGGAAGTCGTGCATCGATGAATCTTCTTGATGCACTATCTAAGCTCGAGGCATAATCTAATCCCTCATTATACGTCTTTTTCGTAAAATGCACTAATTTTGGTTTCCTTTCATTCATGATTCAAATTAATTCAAACCACGATGATGAAGGTCCCAGAGTCGTACCTTGATTGGCCTGGTTGGACTCAGAGACATTGACGGACAGCTGTCCCGTGAAGGAGTTGACGCCCATCATGCCGCCGTGGGTGGAGCTGGAGAGCTGGGTGTGTCCTCGCGGAACGCTGTAGAGAGCTTCTGCGATGTCCGCCGCACGCTTCAGGATGATCTCCTGCAGGAAGAGAAAGAAGAGGAGAGAGAAAACACTAAAAAGCATCATCCCCCTCTCTCTGTTTACCCACTCAGATGTTTATGCTCTTTACCTGGTTGTTGTGCGGTAAGCCATAGAGGGCTTCTACCAGGTCGGCGGCCCTCTTCAGAATAACCTCCTGAGACACAGAGAGAGTAAAAGGTAAAACCTCTTGGTGATCAGAAAAAGAAAACAAGGTCATACGTATGCAACCGTAAAGCTGATGTTTGATCTGAAAAAAAAAAGAATCACATGAAAGTTATTTAAAAAAAGAACATGTTAAATATCCCTCCCTCCTCTCCTTCCTCCTCCTCCCCCAACACGCCATCTATCAACATCCATTTCACCGTCTGTTCGTTATAAACAAATTGCTCTTTGCTACTTTTAAAGGCAGATTATCCGTGTCAAGGCAAGTGCTTTTATACGTCTTTCTTCCCGTGTGTCTGAATGACATGCTAAATTGATCTCTCTTCTTTTCCCAGTTTAATGCTGTTCAATGTACGGCACAGCGATCCAGTGCGAGCAGCTCTGGAGTGACGGGCCAGTCGAGGGGAAGCATCTGCCATTTCTACTCCAACATTGATTATCATGCTTCCTTCTCCAAACAATCTCTTCTTCTTTCTTTTCCCCCTGCACTCCCTTCCTCCACATTGAAACTCCTTTCACATTCCCTCCCGCAAAGTAAATCTTCCACAATTCATTCTTACTCTCAGTCTCACTTTCTACTCTCTGCCTCATCCTCTCTTGGTGTCTCCCACTTTCTCTATCAGCTCCCACCCAGGGGTCTAAGGTGTCTGGTTTAACTTCTAATGTGTTGTCGTTTCCACAGCGTGAGGCCGCTTGGCGACAGCGAGAAAATTACTCTGTGCTTCTCGGTGTTGGCCTGCGCTGCGACACACACACACACACACACAAACACACAAACACACACACAAACACACACACAGACTGATAGTTGGCTGGCCTGCATGTGTGCGCTCCTGTGAGTTTGTGCCGGGTGGAACATATTGCCTCTCTATCAGTGTGTGTGGATATGATAGGTCATGGAAACAGTCAGCAGTTTACGTGTCCCTGTCCACACTGCTAAATTCAATCTTTTGCACATTATTATAGCCAGACTGGCTTTCTCTTAAGCTCTCATTATTAAACTGGTGAGCTGAGCACACCCACACACACACACACACACACACACGCACACACACACACACACACACACACACACACACACACACACAGAAACCTGATCCTGAATGTTGAAGCGGTTCCAGTAAGGCGGTAGCTGATAAACGGGAAGGAAAGATGATCCTCTGGTAACATCATCATTATCGGGCCTGCAGCCTTCTGCTGCTCCGCTACATCACTCCGAGTGTCTGGCTGTCGGGATCGATGCTCTTTGAATACTATGCCTGTTTACGGCTCTTCATATTTAGACACGCATCCTCACATCGTCCAATTAATCCCTCCCAGGTTGCATTGTTGGTCGGATTACCTCCCGCTCCATATAAATGAGTAATGCTTCTGGCTGCCTTGTGTTGAAGTGAATGAGAATAAAAGCATTGTTGTACGTCTTATGGGCATCATTTATGCTTCAAAGCTGATTAAAAAGTCAGAAATAATCAGGAGTTGATTTCCTAGGTGCATCATCTGTTGTCAGTGTGATAGCCTATAACAACAACAAAATAGCTTCGACTGTAGCAATAAGGTGCAAGCTACTTTAACGATTTTGTATTAAACTAAATATGGATTTGCAGTATCACTTTAAACGTCTGAGCAGATTTAGCGCCGTGATACTGCATGAATAGAACTCGCTTGCGTCGTCAATAAGATCATTTGGATGTCGAAAAATATTCATAAGGATGTATTTGGTTGATAAATGAACTTGTTTTAACCAGCAACTCTTGTCAATCAATAATCTTGTCAGTCAGGTCAATAACAATATTAATCCTATTCTTCAGTATTAGATGCATTTAAAAAATATACTCTTTGAGTTAAAGCAGTTAATAAATGTACCGTCTGTAAAAAGCTTGACAAATTGGCCTTTCCTTCCTCTTATTAGTTTTTTGTAGGGTTTCTTTGCTGCTTGCCAAGTGTCAGAGTTTGCTTTTTGTGTGAGTTAACATTATATTTAGACCATGTTTCATCTAATCGCTGCATGTTTTTTGACAAACAAAAGACCCAATCAATGTTTCTTGGATTGTGTTTCTGTCCTTCAAATGTTTCCCAGCTTTACAGTAATGGATTAAGATGAACTATGACAACTGAGTGACAGAAATCTGCTCTGATTGTTTTACAGATTGAAGTTACTTCTGTTTGATTCACGTAATTGCTGTAATAAAGTTTGATTTTAAAGCTTTGAACGCCACTGTTTGTCTTAATTCATGTGATTGTCACACATTGTCTTTATCTGCTGTCAGGAAACTTACGCCTGCACTCATCTGTCATTTCAATGTCAGTCTTTAAAAATAACTTTCCTTAATTCGACTCATTAAGCCGTGTTGAATATCATCTATTCTTGTTCGTTTGATAAATCTGTAAATATGCAGACGGATGGGATTGACTGACAGATGAAGAAGAAGGACATGGGTGAGGAAAAAAAAGCATAGCATAGCAGGAATGCATTCAAGTCCTTTTACTGTCTGAGATATGACCACTCCTAATGTGTAACACACATACACACACACGCACACACACACACGCACACAGACACATACACACACACACACACACACACACTTTGTGTATGACCACGTTGTTCCAGAGTATCTCTGGAGTGATATGTGTGTGTGTGACCTGCGTCCACAATACAACACACACACAGACACACAGACACACACACAGACACACACACAGACACACACACACACACACACACACACACACACACACACACAGACACACACACACACACATATATGACTTATTCCTCCCTAATGCTGATACATTAGCCGCTTGATCCGCTTCTAATGTCCCATTAGGGATGCCATACATGCAGGGTCACACCTTGTACAAAGATGATGTCATACTGAAGGCTAAGGGGGAGGAGAAGAAATATCACACACACACACACACACACACACACACACACACACACACACACACACACACACACACACACACACACACACACACACACACACACAATCTGTGATACAATACATTAATGGTCCACACACATCCTCTGGGGAACATCTCCTCCTGTTAGGGTGTTGAGACGCGTGGTTTCAGATGTCATCTCTTCTCACTGGTGATGACAACGTCCAGGTGAACTTAAGTGCTCATGAGCAAGGATATAGATAAATGTTAGATAGATACGGAGGGAAAGTCACGGTTCCACGCCTCTGTATTCATGCATCCCCAGGATTACTAATATTGGTGATGCTCATGACATGACCTCAGTGGGATGTATGACATCATCAAAATGAGTCGCATAGTGACATAGTGATACACACACCTTTTGGAAGCCACCGGTGAGGGTGACAGGGGTGACACCCACACGGATGGACCCTTCCTACCTGGAATGCGCCTGTGCGACATGTTTGCAAAGAACGATTCTTTTACAAGTTTTGGATGACATGAATTAGATCTGCTTATATAATACTGAATAATCAAGACAGAAAATCTAGAGTAGAAGGCAATTTCTAAAGAACACTTAAGTAAAAATCCTGCACACGCACAAAAGTTCGGCAAAAACACTAAATTCTAGACAGCACTAATAACATACATTAGAATAAATAAATGAATCTGTAAATAAATCTCTATTCAGTGGGATGAGATCATCATAAGAGCAGCAGTCAACCCTGAAAAAATGGAAAATGTATTTGTGTGTAAATGATAACAAGAGGATATTTATTTAAGTTTAATGTGATCATTTGGGAAGCTTCTTCTTTAACTCCAATATTTCACTGCTGAGCCTTTTTATACTGTTGCCTTTTCTTTACCCAAGAGTAAGATAATCAATATTTCCTTTACTGATGTGGTTTAAATGCATATTTTGTATTCACAAATTGAATATGCAAATAAAGCTTGTTTAAAATGAAATACATTTACAGAAATATTGCAGATGTTATCTGGGCTCAGGCTCATTCATTCAATCGTGTTTCCAGAACAGTTCATGTCCAGTCGTTGACTGTTCCCCATCCTGATTTTTCCATCTGCAGTCTTAAGGTGATGACACATTAAATAAGGTGATTTAATTCTTTGTGCGTCCAGGAAAGACGTTTATGCCTCATACTCGCTTAGTAACTGGCGGATTGACCACCCTGGTGAGTCACAGCACATTAGAAAGTAAAACTGAATCTGGTTCTTCATTGTTAAACATTTTATGCCCCCACCAAAGGGGGCAAAGGGGGTTACCCTTGTCCAAATGTCTCTTAATCCATACATAACAGGGAAGACTCTTTACAAAACTTCCCTAAAGGCCATAAACATCAGAATTTCATCACTGGTTTCATACATTTTAGGCATTTTTTAATTTGAGCTGTCATTTTTTGTCACATCCACTTATGATAGAAAGTCTGGTCTATGCACATCGGCTCAAATTCAATTCAAATAACGACGAGGAAATTTTTCATCGGACATAAACTGTCTGGTTGGTTATTTGAAGCTGATGAGTTCAAGATTCATCAATCAAGACTCTTGATTTCTGAGTATGTAGTTGGTAAAAATAATATATTTTTTTCAGCATTTTTAGCGAGTCTGAGAGTTTGTAACAGGGTAATAAACATCTTGACTCCTCTGATTTGTCCTAACGGGTTTAGTGTCTCATACAACTTAAAATAGTTGACCGCTAGATGTTAATGTTGAGGTCTACGTGGTTTCAGGCTTTACTGTACGTGTGTGTTCACTAACTGTATGTGCACATATGGATGGTTGCTGAGGGGATCACAGTGACACACACTGGCAGCTGAACACTGGTGTGTGTGTGTGTGTGTGTGTGTGTGTGTGTGGCTGGTAAAATCCCCTCAATGCTCACTTGCTCACTGAACAATTATAGAATCGGCTGTCTCCTGATAATCCTCTCATACACTCCACTGCCCTGTCTGTCTGTCTGTCTGTCTGCCTGCCTGTTTGTCTCTCTGTCTTAAATGTAGTGGTTGTACTAAACTATCTATTGATAGATAAAAGGAATTATTGATACAACATCACACACACACACACACACACACACACACACACACACACACACACACACACACACACACACACACACACACACACACACACACACCCACAAACACACACACACACAAACTCTATTTTCCAGTGGTAGGATCAATACAAGATCAATGGATTAGGTGACATCAGTATGAAGATATGTTTCCTATAATAAGCTCTTCCTTGTGTATTCTCTCCACACGTCCCGGCTTTTCCCACCGTCCAAACACACGGCGAATAGCTGAATTAATGACTCTAAATTGTGCAAAGGTGAGAGTCTGGATGGTTCTCTGTCACCTCTCGTCCAGTGTGCGCACCTTCTAAGGTGGTAGACTGGATTCTCATGCTGAAATAGGTTAAACCCTATGAATATAATTTCTATGATGGGTAAAACAGTGTCTAGTTTGTTTTAGGTGGTACAGCTCTGATGCTGACGTGCCCACTAAGGCCCTCATGACACTTTAACTTGATTACCGGTTCTTCGCTGGACCACTTAAAAACAGCAGTATTGTTGGGAACAACCGACGCATGACATCATAATTTGGACTTTGTCATAGTCAATCTGATCTTTCAAATTGCCCATTTTTCCTGCTTCTCTCATATCAACGTTGTAGACAAAAAGTTCCCTCTCTGTCCAATACATCCCACCCACTGACAGGTGCCACTATGATGTTCCAGGAGAATCAGTGTTTCCCTTTCTGCTGGGTGGACATGGATGCAACTTAGTCTATCAACCTCTGGGTTTTTGCCATGTAAAGAGGCACACACCAAATAAAAAAAGAAATAATCATGCATCCACAATTTTTGACACTACTTTTAAATGAAATGATTCTTTCTTTGGAACAATGGCCACTCATCCGGCCAGTTTCATGGTAATCCATCATTTCGTTAGAGCACGTTTGATGAAAATGCTGAAAATGCTCCAAAGAACTGCCCCTTTAATGGATTTCTCTCCAAAAAACAAAAAGGTTTGTTGGGTTCTTCCCTGACAGAAATGCCACCACTCCCACCAAATTGGATTGGAAGAAGAAGAAAAGCAGACGGGCCCAGAAGAAGGCAGTAATAGAACAAACAGGATGCCAAGAAGAAGACAAGAAGTCATAAAACAGCAGCTTTGTCACCTATCATGACCCCAGCCACCCATGATGTATCAGGTCAACGGCAGGAAGCTCACACAAACACACACATGCACAATCGTCTACACGTGTTGACTTTAAATCATCTCCCTGCCTACAAATCAAAATGACAGTGTTTCCTATCAAAGCCCGGCTCATTGTTTGGTGCTAATTGTTCACATCTGCTGCTCTTTTATGCACCCGATCTCAGCGGATCTCCAGCTAATAAACAAATAATCAGATATGACTTTCTAATCGGGAGAAGATTGAAACGCTGGGCCTGTGAATGGGGTTAAACGCAAGCCACCAGAGATTTGAAAAGACGCGTTCTGCCGGGAAACATAAAAATAACACAGACAAATACCAAACCAATAAAACATAAATGCAAAATGATTTTTTTCTGAGTGTTTTTGGTTAGGAATGTCTGTGAGAACAGATTGACTCAGTGACACCCCCTCACTGAGATGCTGCAGGTCTGATCCCTGTGAGAGCTACAATATGTGAAACGCGAGGAAGAGATTTATTCATTCGGTGTTCACTGTCCGGTTAAAAGATTTTTAAGCAATCTAGATATGAGATAATAATAACGAGATATAAGCTGTAGCTTGTTCCTTTACCTTAGGAAGCCTCTCGGGGTCTCCGGGGTGCCGGGGGATGACCTTTTGAAGCCTCTGGAAGCCGTAGTCGATGGTTGGCTCATTCAGCGCTACAGAGGGCAGAAAGAGAGCGAATTATGAAATCTTAATTTGAAAGAATGAAACATGTTGTTTTATCATTTACTCTCCAGATGCAGAAGAATTCCCACATGATCCAGCTAGAAGTTACTTGATGATCTCATGAAACAGGCACTTTAAATGAAATGTCTTGAGAGTTTCAGCGCCGAAATGCTGCATTTATGGGTGTAACTGAAACGTCTAATAGGCGGTTTTCCATCATTCTGCTGCTCCCTAACCCTTGGACCATTTGTTAACACCAAATTATATCATCAGGATTGATTTTAAGAACATTTTCAAACTTAAAGCCCAACACGGTGTGGCCCTCAGTCAAAAGACAGAACTTTTAAGACCTTGTCTTAATGTCCTCTGTTTTATAATGTAACTATATGTTTGTATTTAATTTATTTATTCTCATGTATTTTGTAAAGCACTTTGAAGCGTTGTTCGGGTAAATACTCCACAAATAGAGTTGAAACAGGCTACGTTCACACTGCACAAAAAATGCGACCCAGTTCTAGTTTTTGGCCCATATGAGACTTTTCATGGCAGTGTGAACAGCACAAACCGCATGGAATCGGATCTTTTCCAGGTCCGGGCCCCTTCCATAAATGGGCCGAAATCAGAGGCAGGTCTGATTCTTTGCAGTGCCACCTCTGTCTGATGGGAATTCATGCAACTTTTGACGTCGTCTTCCATCAACATTCAATCGAAAACATCAGTATAAATGCTATAAACATCACAATAGACACTAAATATAAACAAAAGAATAACGTGAACAGCTACATCAAAAAATCCCATCTAAGAAAAACAACTGACGATCGTAGTCTCTATAAGTGTGATGATTGTGTTATTGCTCAAGGTCAGGTTTCCTCCACCTACGCCTGGAATCACAAACTCAGGGGCAACAGAAACCAAGTTCTACCACTGACATACAACACTATAACTTATTATTAGGTTTGTAAAGTGAACTTTATGAATACAGAACGTTAATGCGGAAGCATGTTTATGACCACTTGATAAACATGGGTCCAATATTCACTCCCAGCTATCTCCAATTTGTCTCCACCACCTCCTCAAAGAAAACGCTGTCTTTTGGTTTCTCCAACGTCTCATTTTGTTCATCCACTAAGGGATAAAATTGTCTCCCATCAATTGGTCTTTTGACATGTGACCGATTTGGATTTTCTTGAAAACAGAGCTTACTGTGTCTTGAAGCAAGTCAGAGAGGAAACAAAAACAATAAAAAGGAAGGCTGTAAAACCCTAGTAATTGGGATTGTTAGTTTAAAAGTATTTATTACCGAAATTTAAGTTATTTTCTCCATTACAGTTGTTCCTAGTCATTTCATGGCTCATTTGGCAGACTATTGTTTTCCTTCAGCGAGGTTTATATACAATAAACACAGCAACGGTTTCCTCAAACCTCCTCTCTATTTCTACAATATAGAGTTTCAACAAATTTTTGGCATTTATTCTGTACCAGGGTAGCTAAAAATCTTTTGGTAGACGCAAAGTAACACATAATTTGGGTTTTTCTCTGCATAAGCCTCCTTCATACTGCTCTTATTTTCCTTTGTTTTTTTTTCTGAGCCAATAAAACTATTTTAAAACGTCAAACGGAGCCTGGCAACAGATTGAGGTGTGAACGTGTTCATCATTCCACCTTTGCGGAGTCTTCACACGTGAAAAACAGACAGAGAATCACAACATTTGTTCAAAAAGTATCACGTTTGTTGTAAGTGTTTTTTTTTTTTTTTAATGTGTGTGTGTAACACGGGGTTGGAAAATAATGAACCGCAGCATGACTCTCAGAGCTGACAGAAGTCTGTGAATGAAAATTCGATGATTCAAAATCTGTGTGGGAAACTCTGGCAGTGGAAAAAAGGCACGTATCTCAGTTACTCTGGACATTTACACTGGATTTTCAACAGCCAAGATGCTCAGTGGACAGCAGAGCAGAACTAGGAAGTCAAACCATGGACTGGAGCAGAACACCAAATATTTACACTGAGTGCTGCACTTGACTCGGCTGCTGCTCCTGCTGAGCCCATAATCAGGAGGTTAGGGTCCCTGAATTCACTCAAAAACTCCTTTTATCGTTTCTCCTTTTAGGCATCTCACAGGGGAACCTTGAAAAACATGCAACAGGCTCTACTTAAACATTTTCACAATAAAAGCCACATTAAGAAATTGAGATTTCTTATACACTGAAATGCTAATGGACCTTAAATCTGAAACGGATACAAGATGTTTCAAGTCCAGTGAAACTAAACAAGACTGGAAAAACCTAATCAACTATTCACTGATGAATATTCTCTCTTGTGGATATTTGAAAGAAGAATATAGGAGCTTTTTATGAGTAAATATTCCTATGCTATGAAAATCTTGAAAACTAAACTATTAAATATTTGGTCTAAACGTATTTATTACAGCGCAGTTCAGCTCTAATAAATATCAACATAGGTACTCTGAAAAATCTTTTTACTGTAAATTCACAGCAATTTGATGACATTCCACTCAATCAAATGGTATAGTATTAATCAGCATGATGTATATTAGCATTACATCACATTACTAGAATAAATATACCATTCATTACTGTGTTCTAAAAGAATTGACAATTCAATACTGGGAACAGGTTTGCCAGTAAATTACTGTATATTTATAGTATATTTAGAGTGGTCCAGCTTAAAGACTTCTGCTC
This sequence comes from Lophius americanus, assembly GCA_037951165.1. Classification (NCBI taxonomy): domain Eukaryota; kingdom Metazoa; phylum Chordata; class Actinopteri; order Lophiiformes; family Lophiidae; genus Lophius; species Lophius americanus. The sequence continues at coordinate 700,326 of JBBDHG010000056.1, forward strand.
ACTGTGGGAGAACCATGTGGTCCAGAAAGTAAATGGTACTATTAGTCCATCTGACCACGTTCTCTCCACTGAAAATGCTTTAAGAATCTCAGACCGGCGCTACCATGAGTTTTTCATTCCTTCAGCTATCAGGCTGCTAAATGCTGACAGTATTTTCTGGAATGTAGGCCAGCCCCTGTAGACTAAGGTAGGATGCCCATTTCTACGGTTCCTTTTCATGTTGTGTGTCTCTATCGCTGTTATCAGCTGGCTCCTTGTCCACGTTGACGTACAGCTGCCAGACTGCGTTAGCTGCTATATTTCTTTGACTCATCTGTTGCTCTGTGGTCACTGGCATCGCTCTGATGTTCAAATACCGCAGATAAAGTGACTGAGAATATGTGTTGATTTATTTATTGCTCTTTAATAAAGAACTGGGCAGGCTGTCAAACGGAATGGACCATTTGGGAAATTAAAGTTGTGTGAATCTGAATCGGAAAGATCCTTTCACATACTTGTAAAAAAGAAAGTTACTCAAAAAACTGCTCCTAGAATTAACTGCACACACTTGATTCCAAGGGAGAGTACCAAACTCTCCCTTGAGGGAATCAGTCAAACTACCACTGAACTATTATAACTAATCACTGATCAAAATAATGGAAATTAGTAAGTACTGAAACATTTTGACAATGAGACCGGTATCCCTTTTCCTAACATTTTGACACTTGGGGAAAAAAATGACCATTTATGGTACTTTATACATAAAATCATAATTTTCTCTTTGATGGAACTAAATAATTGCATCTTCGACAATTTAAAAAAAGGAGTTCCACTGCATTTATTTAATATTAGGAGATTATAGGATTACTTAATTGTGTTTAGTAAAGTCAATAGAACATTTATAGCCTTTTTCCCCCCATGTATTCAACCTACTTCTGAGGGACCGGTTGACATGACTAAGTTAAATAAATGTGATGTTTTAGTTCTCATAGTGTAGCACGCCTCTTTCTTTTCCCCATTCTAATTCCCACACTTTTCTTTGTCATTTTCCGCAATGCTGTTTCCAGTTAACACGTACACTACATTCCTGCAAATAGCAGCATTCCAATAAAGAATGCAATCACACACTGTTTCTCTCAGAGTGCAGCTTACAACGTGTCACTGTATGATATTAAATCATCAATATCACTGCTAAAATTAAATATTTTTTATATTGCATGGAAAGACCTTGGTGGAGCAACAAAAGGTGTAAAAAGAAAATGTATGATAATACTACGGGTGTATTTTACATTTCTACAGCCAATATTCAATATGTCAATCAAGTCAGGCTCTTTATGCTACGTTACTCACATCCGTGGTTTAAAGTATCTATTGTGCCTATTTATCCGTATTGAACATCAGTCCTACCCTCATTGCAGAACCTTCTATGCAGAAGTTACTTCTACACATCTGTGTGTGTGTGTGTGTGTGTTTTGTGTGTGTGTGCAATGTCCAAGTGTGCAGCTGGAGCGATATTTGGTACTTTCCACATCCCACACTGATAAATTACTCGCAGCTGAGTGTCTTACCGTATATGATGTTTGCTAGTATTTTTAAAACACATGTTTTTGTGTGTGTGCATGTGTGTTATAGTGTGTAGGCCTGGTTTATCATCACATTACACCCATGTTTCTGGTTTCTGCCTCGTCTTAAACCACTAAATGTGCTAGCTACATAAAATCCTGAATTATGAGCTGTAAAAATACCAGATAATAAACCGTCATGCAAAACATTCCCCCGCATTCTTAAGGAACTCATTTGTTTTTCAATACTGGACAAATGATGATTCATAGGTGATAACTAAATCAACGTGACTCATCCATAGGAGCTCCACCACACACAAGGAATAAAAAAACAAAGCAAGGAGTAGGAAAAAAGAGACTGAAAGGAGAAATAAATCAGGTGATAGGAGAGGAGATGTGAGAGGAGGAAAAGAGGAGAGCATGTGTTAAAACATCCCTGAAAAAATAAACTCAGTTATGGTTGAGGAAAACAAAACTACTTTAACAGCTGCCTAACAGTCAACTGGATATCAACTGTCAGAATTAACTGCCAGCGTCAAGCCCACACTCTCTGTACATCTCTAGAGACATTAGAACAATGCCAGATCCAAAGTAACACAGACGCACACACACACGCACACACACACGCACACTCACACATAATGTACATAACAGGATGCCTCCAAGTGTCTCAAACTGACTATTTATTAATAGAAGAGTGTGTTCCTTAATTCACAGGATTGTATGTGAATTTTTGTGTACGAGGTTTTCAGAAGGTCTCAGTGTATCAACGTTCATACTGAAACATGTGTGTGTGTGTGTGTGTGTGTGTGTGTGTGTCTGTGTGTACTTAAATGCCAAAAGGTCAGGTTTCTCAAAAAGAATTCTCTGATCGTTTCTTCACAGAATGGTAACATTCCACGTCAGCTGTAAAAGCCATCAGTACCACCCGGCCCTCACGACAGAAACATGGGTCTCACTGACACCTGCTAGGGCCAGAAGCACGGGTGGGTTTTCCCTGTGATGCTGAACACTGGATATAGTCCCACAGTTATGATGAGAGGAAGGTCAGGAGGAGTTGTTGGAATGCAAACTGTGTGGATTGTAAAGGGATGGATAAAAATGCTCAATACTCTGAGAAGATGCAGCCAATCCTGCATTGAGTATCTGACTGTATTAACATTTAATGTTCTCCTCAGCTGGTGAAAAATGTGTGCTACTAGACTGAAACGGTTTCTTATATGACCCAGTGACAACATGGACATTTGAAAGAGAAAGGGGCCATAGCTGGAGCCCTGTGGGACACCACATGTCAAGGGGTCCAACCTTAAAAAGTCTCATGCGGGGTCAAATAGTTTTCATAAAAACGCTTTACCAAAAAGTTGAGCTAATCTAATGAGAATTGACTATTTTCCATGAAATACAAAATTACATCATGAAATAATTTGATGAGTCCATTTTTCTTTTACTCTTTAAAACATGCTTGACCAAATGATTTTTCATTTTAGGGTTAGTTCAGGTCGTCTAAGATAATTAATCAATAAAAGCCCCATACAAATAAAACATGCAAAGAATATCTTCTAACTCGCAGATCTATCAGCTCCATCATTCACCAGCATCAACAGAGTCATCAGCCACCACCACCAGTATCCAAACTACAACAGTGGCCATGTCAGCATCAGACCTGGATGAGAGAGCAGTGCAAGGAGGTGGCGTGGACTGATGAATCACGTTTTCTTCATCATGTGGACAGCCAGGCACTCCCTTTGAATTCTACAGCTCCCTCCGCAGATATAAAAGACCCTCTTTGGGGTTAATAGATTGAAATGATGGTATAATAATGGAGCGTGAAGTATGAATATTATTATTCAATCCTACTCTGGACCTTTAATGTTAAATTGCTCTACCATATTTGTTTTTTTTTAATACTTGAGTCTCTCTTATCAGTGTGTTCATGTGTGTGTATTTGTTTGGTAACATCTTATCTTTATTCTTTTTTTAATATTTTCTTTGATTTTTCTCATTTAAGCAAAACATGAATAAGAGTCAGGACACACAAAGTCCACCTACCAACATGTATGATATAAAAACTTTTATAAAAATTTTATTTTGAATTCTTTTCTGCTAACATCTCCACCTCGCTTTAGCAGCTAATTCAGCGACACTGATCACTCTTGACTCCCTCTGTCGCCCATGAAAGCACCGCTGAATGAATCCCTCCCTTCCACTTCCTTCTCAACTACGCCTTCTGCCACTTTCACCCATCCATTCCTCCTTCACTCTCCCCCCCAGCTTCGCTCTCCCTCTCGGAGCCCAAAGCTGCCCGTAGATCAATACTCATAGAAGTTTCATGAGGACAGATGCGCTCACTCCTGTTTCGCCATGAAATGTAAACAGAAGATAGAGACAGAAGAAGAGAAGAGAGGGGGACGTGGCACACAAAAGGAAAGACGTTCATGAAGACGCTGCATCTTTCTAGTGTGTGTATTTATTATATAATAGTCAATAGCAAATTTTTTGCAGCGTTAGAGAATTAAAAAGAAGAGAGTGGACGATGGAAGAAAAAATAGGTGAAGCTGAGTGGGTAAAAGGGCGGAGTGGAAGAAGTAGAGGAGCTGGAGGAGGGGGGAGGAGGAGGTGTGGTGAGATCGATTCTCTGGCCAGCCAGCAGTTCAATACCACTGAATTATTGCTTCATTCTTCCCCTTATGAGATGAGACCTCTTTCTCTCAGCTCCTCTTCTGTCCGTGACTTTCTGTGTGTTTGTTTCCACATGTGTGTATCTGAATGTGTGTATCTAGATGTGTGTATCTACATTTGTGTATCTACATGTGTGTATCTACATGTGTGTATCTACATGTGTGTATCTACATGTGTGTATCTACATGTGTATATCTACATGTGTGTATCAACATGTGTGTGTCTACATGTGTGTATCTACATGTGTATATCTACATGTGTGTATCAACATGTGTGTATCTACATGTGTGTATCTACATGTGTATATCTACATGTGTGTATCTGAATGTGTGTATCTACATGTGTGTATCTACATTAGTGTATCTACATGTGTGTATCTACATGTGTGTGTCTACATGTTTGTATCTACATGTGTGTGTCTACATGTGTGTATCTACATGTGTGTATCTAGATGTGTGTATCTACATGTGTGTGTCTACATGTGTGTATCTACATGTGTGTATCTACATGTGTGTATCTACATGTGTGTGCCTGTATACATGTGATCCACTTATGACTGGATCAATACTTTACAGTCTTGTTTTAAAACTCCACCTTACTTTCTCCCTCTCTTTATATAGCTCTCTATATTTTTGCCCTCACCGTCTAAATTCTAATCTCCTATTATCTATTTTCATGTGGGAAAAATTAGGTTAAGAGAAAGCAGTAAATCTTCATGTTTCCTTCAGCTCATGCGAAAAGTTCCTTCACCACAGCTGAGCCACGGGTTTTCTTATGTAGCACATTGACAGTAAATTGACTCTATATGTGTGTGAAGGAGAGAGAGAGGGAGAGAGAGAACATTTATTTATTGTCACTATGTACCATTGTGTGTTTATAGGAGTGTGTGATGTCCAGAATGTTAATTTTTCCCACCAGGCCGATGAAGCAGCCATATGAAACTTGTGGATATGTGTGAATACAGTGTGTGCGTAAATGTGTATGTGTGTGTAGTTGTGTGTATGCGTGTGTATATGTGTGAGTGTGTGGTAGACCATCTGTTTACCAGACTACCCACCATCTCTGCCTCATATCTCTCTGATTTACAATTACTTTAAACTCTTGTCCCTGTTTGAAAGTGTGTGTGTGGTAACTTGTGTAAGACATGATCCGATGCTAGTATTGTGCTTTGTGTGAGTTCGCCGGTGCAGCGTGTCAGTGTGTGTGTGCACGCTCATGACCATTTTTAATTGCTCGGTCTTTACACCCAGAGGCAACCACAACTAAAGCTCTGAAAAACCAGAACAGCCAATCAGCTTTCACCGCCTTGACCTTTCACCGGTGACTTCCAAAAAGAAGTCAACCTTGAGGCAGGGTCACAAAACCGCAGCGCCGGATCGCGTTTCCCCGGTCACATGTTGAAGCCATCAGCCAATACCGAGGTCACGAGAGGTCAGCTCCTTCCAATAGGAGAAGCAGTTACACACCAGACGGACCAATTACCAGCCGGCTAGCCTGAGGATCTACCTAAAGAGGTTCTGACTGTAGAACCGTGATGGAGGAACCCAAAGCCTGTAGCTTTGTTTGTGGAACCGAGACCAACACCAACTTCAAACTCAAACCGAAGCCCTGCATCGGTTTTATTGTACCTCCCCTCATATTCACCGCAGTTTTTTTGTATTTCACATGGTTTCACGATAGGTGGAGCAAACAGCTGGACTTCTTCTTCCTTCCTCTCTTCTTCTTAGTCTGGTCGTTGCATTTTACAGCACTTTTTAAAATATTATTCTATACCGTATTTTATTTTATCGAGTTACCATCAATAAAAAAGATCTATGAATCTGTTCTGAACAAAATACAGAAATGTCAGCAGGGATAAGCTCCAGCCCCGATGACCCTGGACAGTATGAGCAGCCATGGATAATGAATGGATGAATGAATGAATGGATGAATGAATGAATGGATGGATGAATGGATGAATGGATGAATGGATGAATGAATGAATGAATGAATGAATGAATGGATGACTGGATGAATGAATGAATGGATGAATGAATGAATGGATTAATCAATTTGGGTTATTTGTTTTGTATTTTTAAGCCATATTAATTAATACCTGTGTGAACTATTACTATTTTGCTACTATTTTAACCGACAATTAAAGAATTTTTTTTGTTTCCATTGATCAAGTATAAATCCTCGTTCTTCTGTAGGTGAATTTAGTCATTAAACGTCTCGTACTGCTATGAATCTACGCAGCAGCAGTATTTTTACTCTCTGAATGACATCATGGTGTGATGGAGCCATGTTGAGCAGATCAATACCAGACATCGCATCACCTCCATCCATTTCCACATATATGTCTGAACAGAATGAGCAAACACCACACACACGCACACACACACACACACGCACACACACACACACGCTTTCTTCTTCCTTTCTTTCCTTTTCCTTCTATATTGGATTTTTTAAAAGGAAAACACTCATTCACCGTCAACAATCCAGTCAGAGCCCACACACTCACACTGTGTTTGAAAGAGTATTTAGCGTGTGTGTGTGTGTTTGAATGTGTGTTTGTAAACTGGGTGTTCTGGATGATTTCACTAATAGTTTCAGTATGGTGGCCTATAAAGAACAGACTGTTTAATTCTAGCTGGTTTTAACGAGCCTCTGATTATGGCAACATTGTAAGGAGTGTGGGTCGTTAATGTTGACTAATCTACAGTCATTAGTTCAACACTGTCTGGCCTAAGAGTGAACTGCAACTTTTAGATGTTACTCACAAACACACATGCACACATAAAAACACACACACACACACACAAAGACAGGCAATGAGTTGAGGACCCACATTCACAAAAAAAGGGAAAATTGAATGCACTCCGAACAGAGAGGTCACATAATTAAGAGCACAGGTATTCCGTTTTAATGTGCGCCCTACCTGTGTATATGAACCTTCCCGGCGTGCCTTTGCAGAACTGTTTGGATTTGTAGGACAGAGTGACCTCCACGACCCCGGGGATGTGTCTGGGAGGTGTCTGCACCCGAATCGCATGTGGCGTGATCAACTGGAGAGGGCAAGAAAAGTGAGGAGAGTTATTCGATAAAAACACATCACCTGATTGGGAAAAAAAAAAGGGCTTTCTGCTTCTGGATAATGCGAGTCGTGTTTGGGCAAAAAGCAAATAAGTAAAATCACTGAAATAACTTTTAGAGTTTCTTTGCCAACAGACAACTTGGGTCTTGATTTGATTTAGCCGAGTTATGTTGTTTACTCCGCGCATTAAACTGATCTGCAAACACGCAAAGGGGTTATTTGTTGTTTTTTTTATCTGCCCTCAGATTAGCTTTTGATTCCCCGTGTTTGTTAGTTTTGGGCATGTTAAGCAAAACCTTTCTTGCTGGAGCAAGAAAGTTTATTTTTATCCGTGGTTTGGAGATGTTTCTTGTTGGCATTTGTTGATGTGGTGGAAACGCATATCCAACTGAACCGTATTTACGTTTGGATTTGATGCATTTTTGCAACAATTTGATTACAGATCTTGAAGCTGATGTTTGCAGTGCAGCAAATACAGTTTCCTAGCTAGATTCTGGAGTCGAGCTCACATTTAAATGAAAATAGCCACCGTAGAAAACTTTTCAAATTTCCGGCACGAAAATGTATTTACTGAAATTATCCGAATTTAATAAAAAAATAATAATTTAAGTAGGATTACAAACTCTCACATGTAATTACAGTACATATAAGGATTCTCAGTATGTTATAACACATTTCAAATTTTTTTGCTGATTGGCCCAGGTTTTGCTGTGTTGAGTCTGAAAGTAGGAGAGATAGCTGTAGACACCCAGAAGTTGGCAAACATGCAATCAATTCCTCCTGACAAATTATTCCAACTGTGTTTTCTTACTTCTGAAACACTTGGTTGGCTAAACTCCAGTAGGAGCCAGCCTGAGGAACGGCTGAGAGCTGAGTCAGTTTGAACTGAAATGAACTGAGACTCTGTACACATGTTGATGTGTGTAAGTGGCTCTCAACACAGTAAATAAACCCCCTCAGCTCTTAATGCATACACACACACACACACACACACACAGACACACGCACACATACGCACACATACGCATATATGCCAACATGTACAAGCGGACACAAACGCACTCTGTGTTGTTGTTGGAGGACAGCCACGGTCTCTCTGCGCACACGGTGAGTGGAGTCAGAAGACAAATAAACACTTTGTGGAGGAATTGCGCTGAGGAAAAGTCCAATATATTCGGTGCATGTCTGTAAGTTTTTGTGTCCAGCGAGCCGGCGGCTATCGGAAACTGCTGATTTGATCAGCATTCCGGAGAGTAAGAGAAAGAGTGAGCGCGGGTGAGGAAGTGAGAGAGGTGTGGTGGTCGCTCGTTGGTGGGGCTCATTACAGAGGAGAACCTCATTTTGACAAACATTAATACACACACACACACACACACACACACACACAAACACACACAGTTAAGAAGAAAAGTATGTTTTCATATTGAATTACGTCCAACGGTCCGAGGGGCAGAGCGCACCATCGAGGGGTTGAAACAACATTGAGACAGGATGATGATTGTTGGCAAACTGACCTCGCTCCAAACCAGCATGGTACCAAAGATGACTTGGAGGCCGTCGAAGAAGTTGTCTCCTATGATGATGACTGTGGCGCCACCTGTAGTCCACCCCTCACTGGGGCTAATGGCTTTAATGCAGGGCGGCGCTCCTGAAGGGAGGAGAAGAGGATTTTTGTGGCCGAAGGGAGAAAACAAATATCCAAACGGTTCTGGAATAAAACCTACAGGACGATGTTTCTCAAAAGGGATGAACATTCAGCTTGAGCAAGATTTCTGAGGATGCATGAACTCATACTGCCAGCTTCTAGTTGTGGACCAGCACTCCACACAGACACAGTGAAAACACTGCTGAGTCACAGCCACAGATGCACACGGGTCCGTGAGATTTCACCTTGTGAATTGTTCAACTGAGTGCAATCACAGAATAAACAAAGAAAATAAAGGCATCGGTTTTTATATTTTTTCTTCTTCCCAGGTTCAAACCAGATTTGTAGACAGTTGAATGCATCCCTCAAAGTGTCATAAGGTACAGAACACCTGTAAGACTTGTGGATCTTCTGCATTCTTAATTCTCTACAGAAATTCAACAGATCTCTTATTGGAAAATAGGTATTTGCTGTATATTACCCAAAAAGTTCCTTATTCCCTGCTTTGTACAGGCAATATACCTGATTGAACTCCTCCAATGAAATGTTATGTCCACAGTATTTTGTTGAAAAAAAGCTCCCACTAGTAAATAAATACGAGTTATTAGAGTCAAATGTGATTTATGGAAAATAGATCTCCTCCAGTCAACTAATATGCAACAAATCTGGACTAAATCAGGTCAACAGTTAGGAAGTTTTGTCCGAAAAACTGTGTTTATTAATTTAAAAAACGTACCCCTAGTGGGCAAAATATGAACTATTGGAATAAAAGTCGAGTTGATTCATATTAACCAAATTCGGACCAACAGCTGAGAAGTGATGACCCAAAAACTTTTGAGATAAAACTCCCCCTAGTGGTGGAAATATAAAACCAATCTTTCACGGACTAAGGATTATGGGTTATACAAAGTGAAAAGTACACTTGAAATAGCTTTTGAGTTATCACACTGACACGAAAAATCTGCAACATTGGCCGTAATGACAATTCAATAAGAGCCTATAAGAAATTAAATAAAAGTGCTTATTGTTTATATCCGACTCTGTGTCAGATCCAGAATCAAATTGCCAGCGACACGAGTGTGAGACCTATGGGTACAACGTTTCTATGACTTTTTTGCCACTGTAAAGATTAGAATGAACCTTTTTTCCCTTGTTATTTTTGTGATTTTCGACTCAGGAAGGATTTTCGACTCAAGTCTCAGGTGAGCATCCATTGAAGTTTCCATGTATGTGAACGTGAGCAGCCTGCTGTAACCTTGAACATTGAACCCTTCTGCTTACTTCAACTTAAAACACATTATTCCCAAACGTCTGGAAGAACATGCTCCAAAAAAATTACTTTTTAGTCCTTCTGACACCAAAACGGACGCCCAATGAAAGTAATACAAACATATAATTATTTTTCAGTCATAAAATCCATTTTATTATGAAATGGGTTGCTCTGACATGAGATTATCAGAAATGTTAATCATGTGGCATGGAAATAAACCTCCACACATAAGGTTTACTGTTTATTATGATATTTCAAACAAAATGTACTTTATGTCTCTGTGGATTAAAGCTCAAATCCCATCTCATAGTACAACAATAGCATCTTGTCAGTCTAAAATCCATCTCTATTCGAACCTTGTGTGTGTGTGTGTGCGTGTGTGTGTGTGTGTGTGTGTGTGTGTGCATCTGAATTACATCTCTTAGCCTGTGTTTATTTATGAAAGAGAAACATTTTGATATTAGAATTCAGGCTCAAAACTCTCTTTGTGTGTGCGTGTGTGTGTACGTGCGTGTCCATGTGTGTGTGTGTGTGGGTGTGGGTGTGTGTGATCTGGTTGGATTAGCCAGATGGAGGGGAAGGAATCACCTGATAGGATTAAACCATCAACCATCTGGTGGCCATGCTGCTTACACTCAAACTGATTCACACACAGTCCGACACAAACACACACACTCTTGTATTACCGTGTTCTAGGTATGACGGCGTTCCTTCCACGGGGTCCAGTCTGCGGGCCCGTCGGCCATGTTTGGAGTTGTTATGGACGAACATGTTGTCAGAGACTGACAGGACGTGTCCCTCCACGCTCACGGTTGTGGACACCACCACCTGAGGGGAGACACAGGGAGTCAGGGTGAGGGGGCGGTCAAGATTGTGATGAAAAGAAGAAACTTTGACTAAACAATTGTATAAACGGAGGGGAAAAGGGGGAAAGGAGCAAGGAAAAGAAGACATAGAGAAGACATAGAGTAAGGGGGGGGGGGTGTAAAATGAGGAATTATAGAGATGGGGGTCTGGAGATCATTGGAAGGAGGAATTAAAGCATGAAACTGTGAAAAGCTCCTTAAATGTAACCCGTTATCACTGCTATTACCATCACACTCAAAACTAAGTCACGGAGTATGTGTGTGTGAGTATGTGTGTGTGAGTATGTGTGGCGTCTATCCTCCTCTGTTCAATAGTTCCTGATGGGTCCGGCCCTTAATTATCTCCCAGGGAAACAGAGCTGTCTCCTCTGGTTCCACTACAATAGAGCTGCACAATTAGGGGCACTGATACTGTCACACATTCTCTACCGCATAGCTCTCTCCTATCTACACACACACAACGCACTGATTTAACAAACATGTGCACCAGCGCGTACTTCAGAAATGCACACAGACACACACACACTCTCACACACAGACACGTGCCCCGGTGACAAATCTATCAATATCTTAAGAGGCGTCTAGTATCTCCAGAAAGACTCAAGTGGTGTCTTCCTGATTGTGTTGCGGCTGTGAACCAAAGGAAACAATAAAGATAGCACAGCATTAAATCTCATTCATAAACAGCTACCCTCTGCCCCCCCTCTCTCCCTCTCTCTCTCTCTCTCTCTCTCTCTCTTTGTCCCTCTCCCTGTGTATTGTTGTGTGTTTATTTATGTTCTCAGAAGTCAGGGTCAGGATCTCGTGTTTCCTGTTAAGTTACTGATAGCGTATTCCCTCACACGGAAACCAACACACACGCAGCTCTGTGTTTATGTGTTACAATAACGATAAAGTTATCTGGTATTGTGTGTTGCCTCCAGACTAAACTCAGGGAAAAGAGGACAGGACGGCGAAAGGGAGCGGTGAGTAAGAGGAGGACAGAGAGGAGAAGATGCTAAAAAGGAGATGGTTGTTGTTCCCACCTGGAATCTCCTCATGTCCCGTGGGTTCCCTGCATTTTTTAGACAGTTCTGGTTGCACTTGAGGAAGAACTTGAGGAAAAATCTGTTGAGACAATGAGAAAAAACTTCAGGTTAATGGTTCAGCATTAGAGCAGAGTTTGCTTAGCCTCCGGAGGAGACATACAGAGATAGAAATTAATATATCTGCCAGAAAACACGAGGAAATGTATGACTAAGAGACAGTTGATGTTTGAGAAAATGTTAAACTGACCTTCAGTTCTGTACTGGAAATACTCCCAAATACTTGTATCTCACAGTTTATTAGACAGCATTAAGATTATGACCTAAACTCATTTCAAAACCCCTTCTTCCCTGAAAAATTTGTTGATATTTCCTCATGCTAATCCTGATGTCAAATCATTCCAAAGAGGGAATATGTCAACGGTGTCGTTTTGAAACGAGGCCATATGTCATGAATCTATATGACAGAATAAATCAAACACACAGATGGCCATCAGCAGCCAACAAACCCAGCCAGGTTGTGATTTGGTGTGAGCCAGCTGGCCGGCCTGGCAGAAGCAACAAGAAGCTCTCACACAATGACATACATGCACACACATGTTTTCTCAGTCTGCGTGTGTGTGTGTTTGAGTGTGTTACATCTGTGTGTATGATTATGTGTGTAAGAATTCAATAAAGGTAACGTGCAATATTCCCTCCACTGCTGCATGAACTTTCCCCCGCTTTCTGTTGCTTTATGGAGTCAAACACTAAACTCTCCTGAACTCTGTGGCAACAAAAATCTAAAATATATATAAGTTCTATAAGAACTGAAGCATAATTATTCTTTCTTTTTTTTTTTCAAAATGCTCTCACACTCTGCAAATAATAGCACTTAAATAATGTGAACTGCTCATGAGTGTGCATCACCTCAATTCCCTCATGGCAAAGCCTGGCGCTCTGCTGTTCAGGAGATGACAGCCCTTGAAACGGAACCACCAGAACAAAGCAGAGGTGTGTACTAGTGTGTTCCGTGTCTGTGTCTATGTGCAAACATGTACTCAGCATGGAGTGTAAGTGTATGCGTGTGGCTGCGCAGTGGAGCCCAGTGGCAGGTCTAAGTGTAAAACTCTGCGTTAACGAGCTCGGGCTTCGTTAGAACCGCGGTGCTAGGATTCTTCATGACTAATTATCTTGACCCCTAAACCCCTGGGTGACAGCCTATCACAGCGGAGGACAGCCACAGTGACCCCTACTGACCTCCCACTGTCTAGTCCTTCTCACAACACTAGCATAGCGTTAACACCAGTGTCTCAGCTGACCCTCCGTGGAACATCTCTGCATGAAGGAGGAGGCTGGGAGGCACACGGAGTCATACGTCTGAAATATAGACTTAGACTTGAGCCTTCGAGGAATATTCTAATACAAGTTTTGTTTGAGAAAATAATATATGTTAAAGGAGAAAATATTAAATCTGACCAGTAATATTAAAATTACTGGTCAGAATAATGGTATCAATGAGTCAAACTACATCTTCATTATCTTCTGAGAAGTCATGGACTAGAAGTACGAATAGTACCAAGCATAAAATGGATGTGGACCTTAGCAAGCGAATCATGACAGAATCACATCACCCAAATCTTAAATTCTGTGTTTCTTGAATGGGTGCCTACTTTATTTCTTGAGTGACACATTCTGGTTTTGTGTATTTAACATAAAAATGATTCAAATCTGTTCCACGCAGGTAGGTCATCTAACAGATTTAACATTTGGGAACTGGTAATGCCACTGGAATTGGTTTACAAACTACGTTGAGGTGTGAATATCCGTGAGAGAAAAACGTTAGATTAATTCCTACACTCCCACAAAACATCGCAAAATGTTGTTTGTTTTGACCCCTGTAATGTTCTTATCAGCATGTCTACTATTCTATTCCACTCCCATCTTGCTACCTTTTGCAGCTCACTATTGCTTTGAACTGTTACTTGTATTCTGCGGAAACATCTATTGTGTACCAGTTTAAAAACACTCAAGAAACAAAAAAGGGAAGTCTTCACCCAGGACAAGCATCTAACATAGTGAGCAATTCCAAATGGTGAGTATGCTGCTGTTCTCTGACTTATTTTCCATCATAATTAACAGCTAAGGCTCATTTGTGTTCAACATTGAAGATGTACAGTGTTTGGGCGGAGTCTAAGGATCTGTGCCGTAGCCACAATTCAAGCAGGACTCAACAGCGACTTATATACAAAGAAGAAATTTCTCCTGAAAACAAAAAAAACACCCCTCTATATCCTAAAGTTAATATGTATTTAATTAGCCTCACAGATGATCAACAATTTCATCGCAGTCTTAACTTTTGCCTCTTTTCATCAACGAGGTACACTTCAATCAGGAAAAACAAAAGAATGAGGATAAGAGTCTTCAGGGAGAGGGTAGCTGTCCTGAGCTGGAACAAGAAATAACCGTGATTGGAGTCTAGACACCGGTGGTGGTGGCTGATGACACTGCTGTGACTGACGAATGATGAAATTGGGGAATCTATGCATCAGGGATCATGTAAGAACTAGCGGCGCAGAGGAAATCACCATGGTAAAGACAGTAGCAACATGATAGGCTAACAATGTTGGTGTGTTTCAGGTTGATCAGAGCGGCTGATGTGATTGACAGCCTCAGGTCAGTAGCAGGAATTAAGAAGGAGCATATGCGACATGTAAGGACGAAGGGGGATATTTGAAACAAACTGTTTGCCAACTGTCAGAGAAATGGTCTTCATGACGCTAGAACCTCATTTTAACAACAACTTCTACCATCGCGGTTTATGCGTCGCCTGCAGTCTTGATTCCTCTCCATCCTTTTATGGATCTATCGTCGTCAATGTAAAGGAGGCATGGAAGCAAGTGGACGTTTACAGATACAACAAGTTTGTTTTTGTACGTGGATGGAGTAAATAAACCTTAACCCTTACGCTGTAGCAAAGCCTCTCGTCTCTAGGACAACGCCACTGCGACCAAAGGGACGACTTGAAACCTGGCCTTCATCATCCTCATCATTCAGGAATCAATGTTATTTATCTCTTCTCAATTTATTCACAAATAAAACACAGCGCTCCATCTGTTCTGCGTCTTGTTAAAGAACTCATGATATCTCTTTATCTTTTCATATCTCCATCCGCCGCTCGGTCGCTTTCCCCGCGAGAGGGTTTTCCTGTCATTGATTTCAAACCGAACATTTTAATGCAGCATGTGTGCATTCCTCTTCCCCCTTCACTTGACCTCATCTGGCCCAATCAGCTCTGCTACAGAAAGGCCCTGCAGCTACACACACACAGACACACACACAGCGACACACACTTAGACACATTGTGTGAATTGATTGGCTGGACCAGTCACTGGTCGTTAAGAGGCCTCCAATTAAACCGGGCAATTATAAGAGTCAGAATGACTATGGGGGAGGGGAGCACTCTCCCCCCCTCTCCTCTATCTCACCCCCTCTCTCTAAGGCCCGATCATGTTCAAGTGATAACAGCGCCGTTGACCTTTGCTATGCTGTGAGTACCACATTCAGAGAGCTGACCCGACATCGGTCCTGCAAGCTGCAATCTAACCCACACACACACGCACCCGCACACACGCACTCACACACACACGCACTCACACACACACGCACTCACACACACAGAAGCACGGTAGGAAAACGAAACAGAGGAATGGAAGCAAACAAAAAGGAAGAAAGAAAGAACTTAAAGGAAGAAAGACAGAACTCTAGATTTCTCCTGATTTTGAGATAATTACTTTTATTATTGATATAATGGCTTCTGGTGTATTGAATTGACGTCATTAGAGAGTGACGGTTTGAATTCACGGGCAAAGAGACGTTGAACTGGGATACAGGTAATGCATGTTGGTTGAATCATTGAATTCAAAGGGGCCACTGAGGAGGTCCCACTCGATGAGAAGGATTTTATTTTGGCATGTGAAGACTTATTTAACAGAATTATGTAACTTGATACAACCAAGAAAAGTGTAATAAGGGTCAAATAGTTTTCTAAAATCGTAATTTACCAAACTGTGAGGAGATAACGCGACATTACATGAAGGTGGTAACCATGGCTAATCTAATTACAATGGACAATTTTCCAGGACAGTCCGATTTTTAAAAAAAAATCATGCTTGACCAAACAATATGTAATTTTATGATTAATTTTGAATGTTTAAGATATTAAATGAATAAATTAAATTAAATATGCAAAGAAATAATTGTTTTTTTTCTTGGTGAAAACATTGAAGGGTTAAGGATAAGAACCGTTCCATATATGACATCCCATTATAACCCTACATAGCTAACCTGCTTCTAATCGTGGCAGACACAGAGCAACACGGCCAACGATTGGGAGTTAATTCTGCTAACTTTATGAATATTTAACAGTATTTACTCTCCTTCTTCTGCTGATTCCTGAAAACATCTGAGTATTTAGTTGCTGTTGTTAATCTTCTCCTGCTAGCTCCTAGCTTCCCCTAACTATGCTAACTTTGCTAACGGCTTCTTGTTGCAGTGAAGCAATGATTCCCTAGTAAATTACAGTTTTTACCACAGTGCAATGCTTTTCGTTAACATATAAAGCGTGCCGACGCAGTGCAGTGTTTTAAGCTGAAATATAACCTAAAAGGAGAGCATCCCACCATCTTCTGAGTGCTGGTGGGTTTTTCTCAGCTTTGTTAGCATTATTTAGTCTGTAATCTATAGCGATGCACAGAACCACAGTTGAATGTTGTTTTTTTAGCCTGTTAACCATGGCGGAGTAGTGAACAGCACAGTTCCATCCATTATTCAGAGGCTGAGATGGCAATTATGGCTCAGAGCACAACTGACATTAATATTTAATATAAAGGGCTAACACAGGCCTGAAGAGAGACAGGAAGTGACTGGGAGTGGAGTCGGAGAGGGCGCTGGGGTGAACAGAGAGAGAAACGTGGGGGAGAAGAGTCGGGGCTAGGAGAAAGTGTGTGAAGAAGAAACAAGTGGAAGTGGGAATGAGGAATGAGGATTATGGGAGTGTTGTTTTGACCACTCTCCTGTCATTTAAACAGTTGCAAGGCCAACGGGGCAAAGGTGACATCCGGGGGAATTCCAGATATATGTGTGTGTTTGTGGGTGTTTTTGCACACATATATGCGTCAGTGTGTGTGTGTTCATTTTATTCCCTGAAGACTCGCGGGTCCACAGAGCCAAGAATAACTACCCTGCTTTGGGAAAAAGAAAAACGAGTGCAAAAACACACACATAGACACACTCACAGACAAACACAAACAAACACACACACACACACACACACAGGCAGACAAACTGAACAACAGATGAGTGCTTTTACTGCCTCCTCTGTCCCTCCGTCCCCCTGTCCCTCTGTCTCCCTGCATTCTTCAGATGTCTTATGTCACCTGCCTGCCCAGATTCTTGGCAGAGCTTTCTGATAGAATGATGATTCTGATCATTTCATTTTTCTCTGTGTGTGTGTGTGTGTGTATATGTGTGTATGTGTGAGAGAGAGAGCGAGAGAGAGAGAGAGTTCTGCATGAGATGGGGGCCTGGTTGCAGACAATATGCAAGTAAATAAAAATGAAAAAGGTTTAGTTTGGTTGTTTTACAGGACTGTACGTTGGCTGTGCTTTTCTTCCTTCTAATCTATCATTTCCACTCACTAATCTAGCTAATAACGTGAGTCCTGAGTTTTCCTCTTTGCCTGCTGATTTTTTCAGCGATCATCTTCCTGTTTCCTGTTTACACTGAGTGCCTGTTATTGTTTAATGCGATGACATCAGATAGCGTTTGTGAAGCCCTGCTCCTGCTATCTAAGTAGTCATGCGGCAAGAACAACAACGATAGGAAATACTATCACGCCCTCGATTTGGCTGTTATCACAATAATAAGGTGATAATGTATTACTTCCTGTGGGAGAAAAGCTTGTTTTTTTACTTTGCTCTTGTAGTGCCTCGTTCAAGAGCACTTCAGCAGCGGGGTGGGGGGGGGGGGGGTTTACAGCGGACTTATAGAAAAGTCCAGAATTTTCAATCAATCCCAGGGGGTATGGAGGAATCTGAGGGAGGAAGATGATGAATGCATTTCGAATGCATTGCAATAATTTACAGTTTTGACCAAAGTATTGTATAACCTATCATTTCTCCAGGAATATCCAAACTGATATGTATAAAGCAGCTGCGTGACCTTAAATCACATAGCCTGATGTAATTGTCTTTCAACTATGTTATAGTGACACTTTTGCTCGTTTTATAATTTCAGAGCCGCTTTCCAGGGATGAATATATTAAATCTAAGTCATCAAATTTCTTAGGCATCTTCATCAACTTGTCTTATTTTCTTTTACCACTAAATCTTAACCGAGATTTCAAGAAAAATTAAAGAACACAAAATAAGGCTGAATTTTAATTTTAACATTAACAATACCAATACACTGGGAATGCAAAGATTTATTTGTAGCGCCAGTTACACACCCCCAGTCTTGTCCTTGTCCCTCCTCAGATGCGTCTCTCTCCCAAGCTTCCATGCCTGAGGGGGGGGGCGTAAATTTCTCTGAGATTAATTTATCTTAGATAAAGAACGCTATCGGTTTCGGGGCATTCTGTAACATGTCTTATGTAGATTTTTGTGTACTATGAGAGTAACAAATAATGAAGCCAAACTTGAAAACACCCTCGAATCCCTTATTTTGCTTGAGGAAGTCGAAAAATATAAGATAAATAAAGAAAACTAGATAAATAATAGCCTCATATCCTCAACAGGAAAGAGCAAATGTTTGCAGTTTTGCCTCAAAAATGAAAAACATGTGGCAGGTCACAATGCGATTGTAAAATATAATTGGATTAGGGCATTTACTGCAGGCATAACAGATGGCGAGCAGTGGGATCTGTGGTTTGAGGAGGTTGACCCTTGCAAGGAGTCCCTGAGCATTTAAAAGTGATGTGGTTTCTTGATATTTAGGAAATCCAATATCTCATTGTTTTACTCAGATTTTTTTTCCTGATTCAAAATATTATACATTGTTGAGTTCAATTTTTTTTTTCTGGCATCCACTGTAATTTTTGACATTAAGAGGGTTTTTTTAATGCTCAGATTTTCATCACTGTCTCTTTGCTTTGTCATTTTTATTGTATCCTCTCCCCAAGCAGCATTATAACTTATCTGTCACTCATATTTCAAGCATGCGAAGGGTCCGTGACACTGCGATGGCCACTGCCCCACAACCTGAGTCAATAGATTTGCTTTAGTATTTAGTTTTAGGCGGTGTCCGTCTTATGAGTCATTGGGTTCCATTAAACCTCCATGTCACTTTTAGAGGGTCAGTTGGTTCAGTTGATGGATTACTTAGTTGTTGTTTTGAGTTTAGCTATATTTTGTTTACTTTTTTAATTATAAAACGATTGGTTTATATTGTATTTTGTACTTTTAGGGTGAGTAAAAGCCCTTTTTTTCTAACTTAAGTCCTGTTTCGTCATTGCCTCAGTACTTGGTCCCAGACAGAAACAAAATAGAGAATTTTAGATGAGAACATAAGTTTGGCTGCCGAAAGGCCTCCCTGGCGTCCCCCGGCTGTGTTGTGAGATCGGGCCGTTAATGTTTCTTTAAACTCCTCCTGACATTATCAAAATGTTCTCTCCTGGAGAAAGTATGAGGTATGAAGCGATCTGCATGTGTTCCCAAACACATCCATTTTACCCCAAGACACCCCACCAACATTTGAGTAAGTATTGCAGTATTGTTGAGCACCAATAAAAGCAAAGAGTCTGCCAGCCCCGACTTTAAGTAACTTTAGCGGATTAAAAAAACAAAACAAGAAAAAAAAGAGGACGTGGGAAGGCATCCTCAGTCAGACAGAGCGATGGGCGCTGAAAGTACATCAGCGTGAGAGCGGGGGACAGGAGTGGGGAGAATCAGAACCCGAGGAACATAGGAGAGAGTGCGAGCAAAGAGAGGGAGTGGTCGGGAGTGAAATGGAGTGCCAAAGAAAGCAAAAAGGCATCGTAGGAGGGAGAGAGAGTGAAGGAGGGAGGAAATGCATGGGAGAGGGAAAAAGAGTTATGCGAGGGAGCTAGACTTAAGAGAATTGAGCAGAGCGAAGCGGACTTATTTTACATAATGACGGTTGATATGCACAGAGGTAATTGATAGCTGAGCTGCAGCCCAAAAAACAACCAGCTAGCTGTCAATCATGCCTCATCTCCCCAGAGATATGCTAATGATGATGATGATGAAGAGGGCTTAGCTTCATACTGCTATCATTACTATTAATGCTGTCATTGTTGTCATCTCTGCATATGTAAATGACAGAGCGGGCCAACGCGGCGAGAGGCAGCCTGTGTGATGTCTGCGAAGGGGCTTGTTCTGTCTGACAGGAGTGAGATAAAGTGATTATTAATAACCTGTACAGTCGCCTTGTTTAGTACCGGTCCCTGTGAGGGTCCCAAATAATTTCACATGGAACGTGACTATGATGTCATCAGTTTGCGACAAGAGAACACAGTGACACTCAGAGCAACGGAGAAGATATGTATCACGGGATCTTATGATAATCCAATTGTGTGTTAAATGAAAATATACTGATATTCTGCACAGGAAATGAAAACAGAAAGAAAGAAGCTTTAAAAAATGTAAACTAATTTTAGACAGTAGTTATAGCTAGTTATAATCCCTTTATCACAAAATTAAACTAGAGGGCAGTATAAGTGCGCATACCTCCGCCAGGTGGAGTTACAAATCCTACTATGGCGTCACAATAGTAGGATTCATGATGGGTCTTTGCTTCACCACAGTAGAGTTGGTGAAAAAAGAGCAATGGATCAATACTGTCTTCTGGATAAGCCTTAAAATCATTTTCCCCTCATAGGGGAGTCGGGTAAAAAACTTTTGATTTATGTAGCTCACACAGATATACGGAAAAAATTGGCACTGATCACATGACTTCCTGTAACTCTCATTGGCTGAAGTAATGACAGAAAACAACCTTGTCACTACAAAGAGTAACAAGGCCTAAGCTCTCATCCCTGTGTGACAGCAAGGGTATATGTGTGATATATGTATAATTTCTCTAATCAAATGTGAAGTTATGTCAAAAAGAAAGCATCAAAATATTAATCAATCACCCACCGCTGATAAATTATGAACTATCAGGGTAAAATATGATTTAAAGAAGAAAGATCTCCTAGACGCAATTAAAAAAAAAAAATCCCCACAGTGAGTAAAATATGAAGTTCTAGAGTAAAATATAATAAATACAAGATAGATCTCCGCATGCCAATTCGTATGCACCTAATTTGGTGTAACGTGCCAAAGATTGGAAAATTATGGCCCGAAAATGTTTGGAGATTAAACTCGCCCTAGTGTGAGAAAATACAACTGATCTTGCTCAAAATCAATGGCGATTCCATTATATTTCCGACTTTTCGGGGATATAAATAAAAACATGGTGGGCGCTGCTTTTTTCTTTTATTTAAACTTTTTGTTTTCACATATTCTGTGGTAACTTTCATAAAGTGCTGGCACTCAATCTCTCCAGAAGCACCTTAACAGTCGAAACGATGCACAACAACAAGAGTTGTTGCTCTTAAGATTTTAACCTGACGCAGATCCAGGAGTGTAGTCCGTCAAATCAACTCCTTGAGTCCCTTAAATCTTCATAAATCTACTTAGTGAGTAAATAAACATGTTATTATCTGAAAGCCATGCTGTGTCATGTCATATTGGGTGTTTTTGACAAGGCCTTTGCACATTTTCTTGTGTGGACTGGACAAAGACCTCACAGGAGACAAGCTAATGAGTGATATTCAGCAGGCGTGCATCTGTTTATAGCTTTGCAGCATGGAGGCGCTTCTATGGGTGGGTTCTCTGTGGGGTCTGTCTTTTTGTGTTAGCCCTGTGATGAACTGACAACCTGTCCAGGGTGCACCTTGTTTGTCGTCCAATGACACCTGGGATAGGCTCCAGTCTATTTATCAATTAAGTTGTAAACACTTCACAAATCACTAATAAGCTGCTATAAGTCATTAGGCTATCAGGGACCCGATATTTGCCAACTAGGAC